>CABFPE010000044.1:1322596-1348931 GCA_900660155.1 Hofstenia miamia
TATATATATATATATATATTAGGGTAAAGTATTTATGAGACCCTTAACCCCTCTTTGGAAAAGGTTCATAGATAACCATTCCCGTAGATATCTTATCCATGTAGTAATAATTCTAAATTATTGATGTGTGGTTAAGGTAATTTTGCTTAAGCTGCCTGCGCATCTTATGTATTTTCATATTTGTACCCACCTGATACCTATATTTAGAATGGCAGTTATTGATATGCGGGTACGCTTATTTCCATTGAGCAAACTTTATGTTTTAAATACGTTTTTTTTAAATAAATTGTAAATATAATGTTAAAAAAATTATCAACTAATAAACTTGATTTATGTTGGAAATTGTATTGCAATTCACATTTTTCTACGAGTAAAACATTTTTACAGCTAAAAAACTATTTTTTTGCCGTTTGGGCTGCATTAATAAAGTCGGATTTTAAATTATTTAAAAACTAAAGTTTTCAATAATAATATTCAGTTGAGTTTCAGTTCAGTAAATAATTAGTTAATTATGATTAAGAATAAATGTGACGCATAACAAAGCCCTTCAGGAATATTCTAGAAGTTTGAAAGAAATCCAAGAACAAATTTCTCATCAAGTTCTTTTAAGAAACTTGGAAGATCTTAACAAGAAATCCAAGAACAAATTTCTCATCAAGTTCTTTTAAGAAACTTGGAAGATCTTTACAAGAAATCAAAGAATATATTTATTATTAAATTCTTTTAAGAAACTTGGAAGATCCTTGCAAAAAATCCAAGATTCAAGAATTATTCAAGAACTTTCCAAGATTATCCAAGTTTTCAAACTACGGCAAAGATGTAATTATTAAATTTTCAATCATATTTATTTGCATTAGAAATGTGGTATATATTCATTAGCAATTTGGTAATAATTTTGGCCAATATTAATTTAAATTAAAAGTTTCGATTTTGAAAAGAATTTGAAATAATTTTATTTTTTTAACATACATAAAAGACTATAAAGAAAAGGGTAGTTTGGCTAATTTGCAAACAATTCTCAGTTAGTGCTGACAATTTGCAAAAATTATTCCTACATACTTTTGATTATGTACTATTGAAATTATTTGCTTTTTGGACAAATGGTTAAAATAATATAATTATTCCGTTTTCATATACTTAGCGCCAAATATAAGTATAAATATATTCATATTTGTCTTCTTGAGCTACTGTTGAATACTAATTAAATTTGGTTGAATTTTGGTGACAAATACAACCTGTAACGTGTTTATTTCAAATTCAACGAAAATTCAACGTTGCTACAACCAAAAATGTTTATTGGGTGTATATATATATATACATATATATTTGTATGATATGTATATATATATATATATATATATATATATATATATATAACACAGATGTTTAGTTAATATCAAAACAACAAATGCAAGAATAAAATCTATTAACATGTCAAGAACTTGCTCTAAGGTTAAATTATGCCAGCAAAAGGACGCATTAGCCACAGATAAGAAATTGAAGTTAATCAAATGCGTAACACATGACTAAACATCTGCAAATTACTGCAGAGGCTTATCATATGCTCTTCTCATGATAGCAGGCTAACAAATGAATAACCTATTTTTATTAGCAAATTCTGACATGCGATGAAAGGTGGATCATGGATTTGAACTTTAAGAGGAAAAAATATTAATTATCAATTGTGATCCTTTACCATAGACTTTAATGCATATTTTCGAATCATTTAGTGATCAAAATCTTTTGTATTCATATTATTTATACAACTGATTGAAATATACAAAATACTTTATAGTTAATCTAATATGTGCAGACTTAATTAAACTTGAAGAAAATTTTCCTGAAAAAAGAATTGCAAAACATTCCCTATATTTTGCGTTTCAGTGTAAATCCATAATGAAATTCTAACCTAATGGAAAATAAAGAGGCCTCAAACCAAAAAATTATCAAAAATACATTTCCCAACAATAGTTTTAAGAAAGCTGTGTGCAAATACGGTGATGATTCAATTAGTGATAAGACAGATTTTATAATATAATCATTATATTGAAGTTATTTAAACGCGGGCAAAATCATATTGAGATGAGATATACACTCAAAGATCATTTTTATTAATTAGCTTAGCGCTTTTCTTCTCTGCAATTTGTCAAGCACATGTTGCCAACACATACTAATAGTGTAACTAATTACTACTTGTACAAATTGTAGAAATACTGAATAAATTGAACCAATTTTAATTAATAAAGTAGAAGCATTATAAATTTTCTTACAAAAATACTATTAAAACAGAAAAGCATTTTGTGGCTACTAAGATTTGACAAAATAAAAACAGTGCTTTGGATGATAAAAATATAAGTGAATGAGGTTCTGCAGCATGGAAATCTGCCTTCACATTATCATGTACTTTTTTTGAAATTGATGTCAAATATTTTTGGTGTTGTGTGTGCATTGTCTGAACTCTTCATATTAAATACATATTCTTCTCTTTGCATGCAAATATGTTACCTAACACAAACATATTATCAGGTGTCATACCTTTTGGGTATTGATAACTATATTCCATTGTGTAATAATTGTGATTAACATATGAGAGTGCAGCAGTCATGAAGGCATTTTAGACTAACAAAAACATGAAGAAATAATCACTAGGAGTTTGCAACAAATATTTAATAAAACGAAATTATTTCATGAAATCATAAAAACTCTTAACTGATCTGTACAGTTGATCAGTAAGGTTGAATTGGTTCCAACTCTGAGCTGATAGCAGCTTTGCTAAGTTTTTTTTAAATTGAATATTTCTCTTAAATGTCTGCAAAATTTAAGTACAATTTCCAATTGTGAGTAATTCAAGAAGTCATGTCAAATGATTTATAATTTCAGGAAGAAAAACACTCAATATTCTAGATAAATGCTTGAGTTTTTTCGTTTCACAGAGAAGTGGAATTTTATGCTATATGAAATTGTTACAAGCAAATTCCAGCTTGATTTGAAGCATATTCTGACTCGATTTTGCATAACACATTCATTGTAACTGATTTCAACAAGCACTTAGCAAAAACATAATTGTAGTACCAACTAATGCTTATGTTTTAGGTATCTGAAGTGATGCCTATGTTGCCAAGACAGAATTCCAAGAAGAAATATAATCAACTTTCTGTAGAGCCAATTGCTCTAACTTATTAACTAGCCTACTTGTCAGCTATCAGTTTGCTATCTCCTCAGCTACTATATAATACAATACATGTTAAATCACTATAAGCCAGTTAAGCATTTTATAGTAGAACTTGAGCTGATTTGATACATGTATACCATGATGTTGCATTGACTAACACATTAACCAATATCCATGTCAGAATTGAATAAAATAAGCAGAAGTATATGGCAGATGAATAAACATAAATGTAGCAAACATTTACATAGCAAATGAAGTGAACTTCAAATCAAAACAATTTATTGAACAAATGACATTTAAGCACAATTCATTAGCATGAGTCAAACACCTACTTGTTTGTGCTTTTGCAACATTACTAAGCTTTAAAATTCAAACATGTTGTGTTTTATAAATTGAAAACATAAAATAGTCAAAATCAATTTAGGATCTAAAAGAAATTAAAGCACTAAAATTTACTTATCTAAAACACATAAATCTATAGCAAATAAGTGATACCTGCAAGTACAAAAGTTTGTGTCAAATAGGTCTTGCTTCTGAAGACAACATTTCTATAAAATCCAAAATAGGTTTTAATTTTTTGGGCGGTTTTATTGTGTTAACATCACCACTAAAGTTGAACTTCAATTAACAAGTTCGCTTTTCTGCTTAATAATGAGATTGTTTTAAATACTATATCATGGACAACTATTTTCTGCAAGAAAAGTAAAGTATTTAAGCACAATCTTGTGAATTTCAGTGGGAAATGTGCTTTGCAAACAAAATTATTAATAAAATTACCTGTATTTAATAAAAACCAACTGATTAACTTTTTTGGCTAACATGTGACGTTGTTATAGAAAAAAATAGTAATTTTAAAGGAAACATCAGCAGGAATGCTTACTTTTAATAAAACAGACAAGGCAAGACAAAAATAACACTAAGATGGTAATGAGATAAAATAGAGTAAGAAAAAGACTAAATTGTTTCCTATACAAAAGAAAACTAGTATTGTGATATTTGCCAAATAGGTCCAACAAAATTTCAAATTTGATATCATGCTTTGTTACCAAACCTGCGCTATTGTTGGAGTATTTTCTGTCAAAAGTTAATTCATAGCAAAATATAATTTCCGCAAACTCCTGAAAATTCATAGTAATCTGTCAAATTAGCCGTATATGTATGTTATTTAAATGCATTTCTGGCTTTAAAACACAACTAAAAAATATTTTGGCTCTGTCAATTTTGCTGATGCTACATCATGTAAAAATTGTAAAGATGACTTAATAAGTCTAATTCATCTACTTGATTGTGCGACCTTGTGTGTGAACAGGTATCAACCAGACCTACAATTGCAACCTCAAATACTAATGTTGGCACTAATGAAGTACTATATTTTGTAAATGGTAAAACAAGTGAATTTCAAATACCTTGCTTTTATCGAAAAATTTTCTACTTGATTTTAAAGACAAATTTATTATCAGCATTTTCGAATTTTGTCATGCCATTTTGTAAGCGAATTCCACAAAATTGGATGCTTAGGGCTTTTTAAAGTATATTAGAGTTCGTACTGGGTTGGGTTGGAAGTCTTAAACCAATTACTACTGTGGTGCAAATTTCACTTACCTAATTTAATCATTTTGCAGTGCAATTTCGAAAAAAGTCGGCATAGGATCAGTTTGCTAAAACAGACTTTGATAAAGCCATCAAGCCATCTTCAATCTGAAAATCTAGAAAAGCAACCTTTCTTTGTTGTTAAAGTAATAATCTTTTAGTTTGGTGTTTTGTTTGGCATTCAAATGCTATTGTAGAATCGGTAAATTTTAAAAGGTCTCATTATCCCTATCCCTCGTTTGGGTCATTCGCCTAACTCGGTCTTCCCTACACAATTTGCTGATAACTACGTTTAAATAATATATTACCGCAACCACTCAGAGTTTAATATAATTAATAATACTTTATTTAGGAAATACAGCAAAACAGCCTCCAGCTGGTTTGATAGAAGCCTTTCTTCCTTAATCACATCCAGCTGCAGCGGAGATGAAATCATCTGTTTAGTATTTTCTATCCCAATAGCTGTCAAAATAAGTACGTTCACCTTGCAAGCAACAATAATAGATAATAAACTCCTTAACCCTAAACGCAATGAGGAGTGCCAATTGGGCCCCATGTCGTTTTTTGTCCATAACTTAGATTGAAGTAATGTTTAGATCGTTTTTCTAACTTTTCTCTAAAACTATCTGGGCACAAGATAAAGTAAAAGTGCAATATTTTTTTGATCAGAGCCTGTGTCAAAGTGGATATGAAAAAAATACATTTTAGCCAAGGCGTTCTAAATCTAGATATAGAACGCCTTGATTTTAGCTAAAAATTCAAATTTTTTTAGTACAGTATGAATTTAACATTGTCAATGTTTTGATAGATATCTATATATTTATACCACTAATTTGATTGGGTCATCATTGTTAAGGGTCAGAGTTGTGAAAAAAATGTTTTAGTACTACAATCCATTTTTATTGACTTTTCCATACTGGGCCCACCGTAGCAAAAAAATAAGGACAATAAAATAGTTTGTCTTATAAAACAAGGGTTTTAGAAGGTCTGTGGGGAAAATCAGTGTGATACATTCATCAGGGGAAATATGAATATATTATATTTTCATTTGGTGCTATATTTTGAATATAATAAGACAGTGCGTCATTGACATTTTATACCTCAGTGCATTTAGGGTTAATCAAAATAGAAGTGCATTTAACGAAATGCTTATCAGTAGGGCAACCATAATTGCTATAAATGCTATTAGGTCTATTCGGACAATTTCGACCCGTAATTGCTATTAATGCTATTTTTGCTATTTATTGGTCAATTTTGGGCGTTTCCCAGACATAGGCCTAGTAAAAACCATAATTTTCATAGTTATTAAGTAGAACTATTAACATTTCTAAGAAATCCAGTGAACGTGACACATGTTATTTTACCCGAGCACCGCTTCTATGTAAATAAAACGTTGCTGTTTGTATTGTACGTTGCGGGTTGAGCAAGCATCTTTTCGACATGTAAATTAAACGTGCTGGAATATTAAACGTCAGCTTTCACCAAATTATTGTGTGGATTATTTATTCAGTTAAAATGCCTCCTATCAAGCTTTCATAGAGGGAAAAAGCTCACAATTTTAAGGCGAAATATCCACGGGAAATGACAGTGATCGGAACGGGCGATTTATTCTGCCAATTGTGCTCTTGCAAAGTTAACGCTGAGAAAACTTTCAATGTGGAACATCATCGAAAAACTGAAATGCACACCAGGAAATTGCGCGAAATGACAAGCACGGCAACTGTTTCTGTTTCCCGTCAGTCAACCCTCACAAATTCTGTGGATATTTTTAGACAATTGGTTGTTGAAACAATGGTGGATATGGATATTCCGCTTTACAAACTTCGTCACCCCAGCTTAAAAAAACTTGCGCAATATTGCAACAAGGATATTCCTTCTGAGAGCGCGGCCCGTTTGATGTTACCCGACATTTCCGCAAAAAAGGTGAACTTCATCAAAGAAAAAATAGCAGATAATCCTTATTTTCTGATTTGTGACGAGAGTCAATGCAGAAATACAAAATTTATTTTAATTGTCGTCGGAAGTTTGAACGATTCCAAGGTCAAATTCATCGCGAGTTGCAAAACGGTTCAAACTGCGGATGCGTCCTTTGTTATGATTGTTATAGATGATTTTGTCAAGAGTATGAATCTGGATCGTGAGAATTTATTATTGTTGATTTCTGATGCAGCGACATATATGGTAAATTGTGCAGAATTTTTGAAACTTCTTTATCCCAAAATGCGGCATGTAACCTGTTTATCGCATCTGCTACATAATTGCGCTGAAAAAGTGAGACTATCTTTTCCAGAAACCGACAAGTTAATAGCGAGTGTCAATGCCGCAACCCATAAAAATCGTTCTAGATAGCGTCTATTTGCCGACAAAGCATTCCACTCCCTCCGCAGCTCATTTTGACCAGGTGGGGATCTTGGCTGGAAGCCGCCTTTTATTATGCCGAACATTTCAATGAGATAAAAGAAATTGTTGAAAATTTTTGAAGATGATCGTATAATAGTATCGAATGCAAAATTCGCTGTACAATCTGAAGTAGTGGAAACACAATTGATTTTTGTATGCACCTATCGGCCATTGGTCCGTCTTGTAAAAATTTTTGAATTGGACGATTGCACTATTATTTCTGCATATAACAGTATGAAGGAGTTGATATTGAATCTCGAAGAAAATGACTCGGCACAAATTTTGATTTATCTCAATGGACGGTTGGAGAAAATGAAAGATCTGAAGGAAATCGTTAGTGAAATTTCAGTTGAAAACAAGTTACAGCCNAATCGCACGTCTAACCACCCGAGATAATTAGCGATGTGACGATCACGAAGAAATCGTGCTCGTTCGATTTCCTTGTGATCGTCACGCCGCTATTTATCTCCGGTGGTTAGACATGGAATTCTTTCAAATGTGATAGATCACTTTTAAAACAATCACTAGTCTAACCGCGGCATTAGGCATCTAACATACCTAGGAAGCGTCGAATGTCGCCTAATTCTATATATAAGAATCCTCGATTTTATCACGCCAACTTCTAATCAGGTTGAGAGACTGTTCAGCAATGCTGGTTATGCTCTATCTGATTACCAAATCGTTTATTACCCCTCAACTTAGAGATCCAAATTTCTTTACCCTAACAATCTAAAACGGAGTAAAATGACTTCAGGAAATAGTCTCAAATAACAATAATAGTTGATATTTCTAATTTNTTATTTCTGCATATAACAGTATGAAGGAGTTGATATTGAATCTCGAAGAAAATGACTCGGCACAAATTTTGATTTATCTCAATGGACGGTTGGAGAAAATGAAAGATCTGAAGGAAATCGTTGGTGAAATTTCAGTTGAAAACAAGTTACAGCCATCCCAATATCGCCTGTTGCAGAATGCTCCTCCAAGTGGGGCCACAGTGGAACGCGGCTTCTCGAAGCTCAACGTAATGTTGGAAAAAAACCGAAATTTCGCTGACAAAAACGTTGAAAATTACTTTCTGTGTTATGCAAATCCCACTGATTAATTCAAAATTTTCAGTTTGACGTTTTGTTTTTACAAATTGATAGTTCAATTTAAGGTCAATTTTTACCGTTTTTCGGTCAATTCGATAGCGCTATAAATGGGATTTTAATTGCTATTTTTTGGTTGCCCTACTTATCAGTTTATGATACATGCTTCAAAAACCAGTCCTCGTCTTATCTACTCGACTATTTGTATAACTATACTAATTCAAATCGGCCACAGACCACTTATGGTGACGAGGTTCATGACCCTCGACCAAGCGGCTACTCTTAAGCACACTAGAGCCCTAGTTATTATCGGCACCTATAGAACAAATATATTTGCTAACCACTTGGGTAAACATAATAGAGCTAAAAAGGTTAGTTACTGCAATTAGGAAAATGAATCACTCTCAAAGTTAGCTAAGTTTTCAAAAAACTATTCTCGACAAAATAATATTTGTACACAAATAACGGGTAGTACCTGTTAATCACTAATAGTTCATTGAGATACATTATTGTTTCGCACTTTTGTTTACATAACTTTATTCATTTAAATATGAGACATGTTATAGAAAGTAAATATTCTGTCGATTATCAAGTCAAATAATCTCATAAAAATGTCTAATACTGTCCATTTAACCCCCATAGGCAGTTGCTTAACTACAAAAAAGTGTTTATAATGGGTCGACACTACAACATATATTGTAACGTATGCATTTATATATACAGGGTGTCCACAAAGTCTGTATACAATTTGAAAAATTTATTATAAAAGCAATTTATGAGATATCTTTACCAGATTTTTTTCATTTTAATAAGTATTAAAGATTTTTAACAATATTTAATAGACCTCTATATGAGGACCATTAGTTGCACGAAGGACATCAAGTCGGTACTCTATTTTTTGCAATGTTCGCTGTAGCATAGGTCCATCCAGGGATTCAACATGATTAATCGTCAACGCGATTAATCGAGATTAATCGGATGGATTAATCTATCGTGTGGTCAAGTAGATTAGATTAATCGTAAACAACATTCTCGATTAATCTAGATTATTCTAATTAAGTAGATGCTTATGCTTTCAGTTGTTATTCTCGGTTTGATCTTATCTATGGCCACTATTCTTGTGTCATATGTTTTACAAAAGAAAACCTTAACACCGGACATAGGAGAGAGCGTGATGATTAGGCCACGGTTAGACTAGTGATTGGTTCAAAAGTGTTCTATCACATTTTGATTGAATCGCACGTCTANCGCGATTATTAATCTCCTGGCAGCAGCGATTACGATTAATCTATCGCCAATTTTTTTTCATACGATTAATCGCGATTAAAATCTAACGATCCCTGGGTCCATCACTAGTGGCAATGGCACAGACTAGTCAACGAGCCGAGCTTGAGCAGAGTATTGGATATACGACGAGCACAAAACGAGCCGTTTTTAAGCAAACCAAATTTATAGTGCTGTTTTTTATTTGATTATGCAGATTTTTCTTATTTTTTCATTCAATATTCCTTTCTTATAATCGTAGTTAGAAATGTTTATTAAATAATAAAAAGAGCTATTGAAAAAATTTTTAGGGCACAATATTTTTAAAAAAAATACCAAGCTGAAACGAGCCTCATTGAAAGATTTTGTGTGGCGAAACGAGCCGAGCTGAACTTACTCAAAATTTAAGCGAGCAGAGCTTAGAAATTACGACTCGTTGACAAGTCTGCAATGGCATTCAGAATCCTTCGCTTTAAGTCAGCAATATCAAGTACCTTTATTGTTCGGTACACGATATCTTTTACATAAAAAGAAGTCTAAGGGAGTGATATCTGGCGAACGTGGTGGCCAGAGAATTGGTCCATGCCTTCCGATTCGATTTGGTTTCAATAAACCACGATACACATTGTGCTTTTCTTGAGGAGTAGCCATTTTGGTACGGCAATATCGTATAATTTTCAATATCGTACAATGTAAACTGCTTTTGTAATAAATTTTTCAAATTATAAAGAGACATTGTGGACACCCTGTATTCTAAAAAGGTTTATTTGATTTTATTGTAGTAAAAAAGTTTGTAAATGTCCTGATTGTTATGATGGTTTCCTGTGGGTAAGGACCCATAATTGAATTATACCCCCGATCTGCTAATTAATTTTTCAGCGGACTGTATCGATGAAAATAAGCATTTTTAAAAAGTAAAAGCTAAAAATGAATCAAAGTACACATAAATCTTACACTAGGAGCTACTGGTTGAACAGCATAGTCATTGCATTGCCACCAGCTTTGTGTTTGAGGTCGAATATCTCTCAACTTCTCAGGATTTTCGGTCATATTCAATATGAAAGATTGCCCTGCCTTCACTTTGTATTCTGGCTGCTCTTTATGAATGAAAAATGGCACTAAACAGATTATATATATATATATATATATATATATATATTNAACTTTTAATACTCTGCCAATATGCTTTAAAAGAACGTACAATGATTTATTGTTTTTGTGGAAAATTGCGCATAAGAAAATAGATATCAATCCAGATATGTACATACAGTCCAGGTTCATATTAATGCGACGTGAACAAAACGAAAATCACTAGTAGCAGAAGAAAAAAGTGAATTTACATAAGAAATAAAGAAAAAACATTGAGGGAAAGAAACATATCAGTACTTGGAAGTCATCCCTTTCATCCTAATAACCTCTTTGAGTCTTTTGGGAATCGACTCATACAGTTTCTTGATAAAATCATTATCGATCTCCAACCATGCTTTCAGAATGTGTTTCCAAAGGTCGTCTCTGTTTCGAATTTCAGCATTAGACTGATTTATTTCCTGTTAAATTCGCTTCCACACATACTCGATTATGTTTAGGTCGGGAATTGAGGAGGCCAGGGGGTGGGGATGATGTTCAAACTAGCCAATGAGTCTTTGACTGCCTCTGTACCATGGACGGGTGCATTACCCTGTTGAAAACAACAGAATTTCTGTGAGGAAGCCTAGATAGAAGCTGAGGGAGTTGATTATCAAGTAGGCTTGCATACGAATCCCAAATAATTTTGTCCTGGACAGGAAGAAGTGTTTTTTCACCAGAGTATGAAATGGCACCCCAAACCATCAGCTGAATTTTGTTGTTATTTATGTTCTTTTTACAACTACAATGCAGTGGTCCAAACTTTTCTTTAGGGTATCTCCAGATCTTTGTATGCCCAATTTTAATAGAAGCATCATAAACAACCATGCTTTCATCGCTATAAACCTAGTTATCCTACAAATCTGGGTTTCTTTTCATGAGTGTGATAAGGCGATATTGGTCTCGCACCGTCCATTTCTTCTTTGGGCCTCTGCGACACAACCCATGTCCAGAATTACACAGCTTTAACCTACGATGAATAGTCGATCTGTGTACTCCAAGAATACTGGCTGTTTTGGCTTTTGGAAACCCATTCTTCTCCAGGGATACCGCCAAATTAATGTCTTTATGGTCCATAATTGTATATTTCCTCTTTTGATCACTGCTCTGCGGCTTCATAGTGGTACTGTTATTCAAAGTTGCCTATGATATGCTAAATACACGTGTCTGTTTTTATGTAATTTTTTTTGCATATTTTACCCCCAAATTGTAAGTAAACACACTGAAAATGTAAAGAAATCGTGAATGAAAATTTATTCATGTACGCATTAATATGAATCTTGACTGTACCTTACGCTGAATTTCCTTATGAAACAAAGCATCGTGTCATCCTTTGTTCTCTATAAAAATGACAATACATTCAGTTCTGATAGAAACTTTTTTGTTCGTACTCCACATGTTGCAAATATATTAATTTGCAAAAAGAAAATATCATTCTTTGATTAATACAATGTATTTAAAAGAAACTTCGAGAATGTTTAATGGAATTAACAGTTTCATTTGACATTAATAATTTTTGTTCTTATTATGTAAAATGCTTTTGCTCAACTTGCCGGTGCTAATATTTCCGTTATTATTTTTTTCTTATTCGTTTTTGCATTCTGTTTAAAAATTTAAGTCTATTATATATATATATATATATATATATATATATATAAATGATCTAGATAACAACAGCTCGGCGAATTTTTCGGTCTGCTTAAGTGGAGAGGCCACGTGGGCGACCTGATTTCTTAAGAGATGAATATTGAGTGGCAGCTGAATTTTTGGCCTGACATTGAATAGTGTAGCTGATAGTAGATATATTAATGGTAATTGTAAGTTGTGCATATATGCGTATGATATGACAGTCTATAGTCATTGTGCACAATGATTTGTGCACACTTTTCGCTCGTTAATTCCTTACCAGGCATTCTATACAAAATGAACTGAAATCACAATGAAGGCACTTTTTTACTAATAGATGTCAGCGAATTAAAATGGCAATAAAGCAAAGAATCGGGATCTTTTTCTCTTGCCCTTCTCAAATACTGTTCACATTGATCATCATAGCATTTGCGTCCATTTCCCCCAAAAAGTATTTAATTCTTCTTTTGAGTTTATCTAAGTCTTTCCAATTTTCCTTATAAACTTTTTTTGAGAATGGACCAAAAGTGTTGAATAGACCTCAAGTGTGGTAGGCATTATGTTTTTTGTCACAAAATTGATTTGAAGCTCTTCAAATGTGGAGTTGGTGAGGTTGGCGTATTGGGCTGACGACAAATTGGTCAAAATATGTAGTTGCTTTCAGCATGGCTCGTTTCCAGAAATGGTAACAGTCGCTCGCCAATGCTTCTATCAGAATAAATTTCCTTATTGACAGCAATCCAGATCAAGAACTCTGTCTCGAATTTCTCATGTGAATAGAATTTACATTACCGGAAATACCAGATATAGAGTAAAGTAGATCTCATCATCAAGAACCAAAATAGGGCTGGCATTGCCAAAGCCTATTGGTAGAGGCGATCAATCCGTAATCGCTGAGCTTCAATTGCTTTTTAGTTGTATTAGACCTCTTTGTTTTCCTTAAGGTAGATATGTTCTCTTCTTTCAATACTATATTGTTATAGCCAAAAAAACTGAAATATCTCTGACATTTTTCTTGGAGGTTACTTCCTTAACCATTTTTTCCTCAAATTCGAAGTCTTCTTTTCAGCTTGCTTTCTTGAGCCGCTACTCTTTGCAATGTCGTCTTTCTCTTTGTAATTGTTGATAATGTTATACACGGTAGATTGCGGAATGTTGAGCTACTTGAAATATAGAGCGATATTGTACGTCAAAGCCTCAGGATGATCAATCATGTATTGTACAACAACCGATCTGTGATCCTCGAGGTCGATGTTTACGCCGAAGGATTTGCACTTTTTCATTATATATATATATATATATATAAGATGTATGTATTAATGTATAATTTTTCTAATATAGGTTTTTTGCAAGACATTGAAAAGTCCGCAAATTCAGATAGAAACAAGAGCTGCCATAAATAAGCACTGTGTGGGAAAGAAGAATATCAAACAATTGATTATTTTGTACGGTTACATTAGGAAAATAAAGCCTTGAACAAATCGATGTTGAAATCTAGAATTTATACGATTCTATGTTTATGTAAAGTACTTTAAGTTTGCTTATAAGAATATGAAAGTCTTGATATGGTTTTTGAAATTTCATCTATTACTTTAAAGTTACATATAAAAATAAGAAAGCGTATCCATGGTTCTTTAAATTTCTGATGTTCATTCATTAAAAGAACATACTTTAAAGATTTGCAATTTCCTGCAAAAAACCAGTTAATACTTGAATTCATCTTATAAGATTCTTTAAAGATTAGATAATATCTTTAAAGTTCTTTAAAGTTTTAGCTGTATTGGCTTCCATGGGTCTTCTTTAAGGTGCTGCATTGCCTTAACCGTGATAAGCAACTGATTCTAAGGCCTACAAAACGAAATATTGATTATTATTATCAACCTCTGTCACCTACATTAAATTTCGGTCTAAGGTTTACCCTTTCATTTCTATAGACTATTTTCAACTATTCCAAATTTCTAGTGAACAACAGTTAAGACATAAAATTGTAATCTTCAAATATGTACAAACTATTCCAGGGTAAAAAAGTTTATGGTAATTGCTTGAATTCAAATATTTTTCACTAAGATATTTTTATTTTAAAATTATAATTCATGTACAGTAGACAGTACATATTTTAAAACCATTTGTAGATTTTTTAATTTATCAATTTATATAAACAGTCACCTGAACATCTTACAAATATAAATATATATGTAAGCTTTACAAAGCTACAGGTTGTACTCATTTCTTTTACAAATATATTCAAAAAATGTATGTGACTGATGATTTTTTAAAATATTGTTTTTAGAAAATACAGGCCCGTAGCCAAGGGGATGCTAAGGGATGCTGAGCATGCCCTTAAATATTTATTAATTGAGAATTAGCATCTCCTAGAAATGAAAAATGAAACAAAATGTTTATAAAGAAATTGCTGCAAGATGGCCAGCTTAGCTTGCAATCTTTTTAGTATCTAATAAACAGTTTTGAATTTCACGTTTGATTTAATAATATAACTTCTTTAATTTTGCCCTATATTCAGTATAGACGACAACTTAAAAACAGTTGTAAAATTATATTCTCATGTAGAATTCACCGTGCTTTCACTTGTTGCTTAAAACTACACGCCTTCTGCACTGTGACAAAATATACATTTTGAGGAAACTATTATTGGAGGCAGTAGATTTGAAAGCAAGTAACTTAAAAATTATTTATCTTAGAGCTTTTTTAGTGAAATTATCAAATTATTTGTTTCTTCGGAGTTAAAATAAAGGAAATTATTTTTGAAACAAAAACTTTAATTGGTTCTTAATGTCTCTATAGTACCAATAATAGCAGCATTCAATTACTAGCTCACAGATTTCTATCAAAATGGTGTAAATACGTACACTGCAATTGTTGAAACTGGACAATCAAAATAGTTAAAAATTGCCGCTTAACTAAATAATGAGCGAAATTCAAGGAAATTATTAAAAAACAGTGCATGTAGCAAAATTATTTGAATACAGATATTCAATCAATATTGATGCACACATTAATTGAGCAGATTACTATCACATACAAATAGTTGCAAAAATGTATGTATTTTTTAATCTTCAAGACTCAAAATTCTTAAAAGTGTAAGACTTTTCATTTCCTATCATCAAAATAGGGTTTTAGGCCAGAAGTTTATTGGTCCCAGGCTCATGAAATTTTCTGGTGCCATAGTCACACAATATAACTTTAATTTTGGCAAATATTTGAGTAGTAGTCTAAAATCCGTGGTCCTAATTTTTTATTTATGTTTGCAGTCTCATGTTAGTCCCATTTCCATTGAAAAAATATTATTCCAGGTGCCAGTCTCATGCAACTGGTATCAGTAAATTCCATTGCACTGAATGATTCATCATAACCCTAGTTCAAGCAATATAATTAGTGTGAATTAATATAGAAAAATTTTAGCAATAGGATTATTACATTTCTTGATAAATTCCGCTTGAAATTGTTTATAAAAGAAATTTTTGGCAGGATTTGCAATTACAGAATTTGAATTAAGCAAAATTGCAATTATCGAAACTTGAAAAGAATGATTTAAAAGCATACAATAACTCACTTAAAAATTTGAAGTTTCTTAATTTCCACCTATTTGTTTGAATTTCTAGATTGTTCAGAAAAATTATAAGTTTCAGTAGTGCTAAACATTCAATGAAAATCTGGGCGATTTTTGCTTTATTAAGAACAAATATATGCAGGAATATAGACAATGCACATATTATGAATGTACTGTCCTATGCAATGCCTTTTGTGACCATAATTTCTTAGCACATTTTTCTGCATGTAGCATCACCTAACAGTTTGTCTTGATAAATTGCGTCCCTAAGTAAAGAGGCTGGCTACGGGCTTGAGAAAATATTACATTATAACATACTGAATAAACATTCTGGCTTCAATAAAGAAGTGCCAAAAAGCGGGAATCAGAATTCAGTAATTTGTACTGTAGAATTGCTGAAAAATTGAATTAAAACTTACGAGTAGAGTTAACATAAGTAAGCGAAGAAAAAGCTACACCATACATATTTTCTGCAGAGCATTTGTATATACCAATTGCATTGGAGTGATCAGTAAACTCGTAGGTTACATTGAGGATATAATCTCTGCCAATCACAGGTGTATTTGCTACTACGTCATAATCAGAGCTTGAAAACTTTTTGTAGTACCATGTTACACTAAACATTGATCTAACACTTTAATGTGTATAATTTAAATACATTTTATATATATATATATATATATATATATATATATATATACTACAAGATGCAAGATGCTAACATATTATTCAACAGTGTTCAAGGCAGGCCTAGACAATGCTTTTCAAAAGTGCATTTTGGGCAGCAGTTAATACTGTCTTTGATATGACATCCGGTTAAGTCGTTTCCTCCGAAAATATTGTAAAAGACATTGAGGTTAACATTTATAAGAAATAATTTCAATATCTTGCATTCCGTAACTATGGACAATATTTATATGTCAATATACTCTCAACCACTCAAAACATAGTTTTTGTTTGTTGGTTTTGATGTTAGTTCTTCTTATGCATTTAAACTTTTTCAAACAAAACATCCCTTCCATTAAAAATATTGTTTCTTTTAATCAACTGAGTTACTTGCTTAATTTTAACAAAGATGGTTGTAATTTTTATAAATCCTTGTATTGTTGGGAAAATCCCCCTTCATGATATACGCCAATGTTTATTATCATTAGCAAGGGTTAGGTTTTAAATTCATTATTCTTTTACTCATATACTTTACAATATCAATTAAAACATTGTGCCTAAATCCAGCCTCCCAGATAACAATTTAAGGTCTAAACAACGTTGTTTTGGGTTGTTATATGGTTGTTTTATGTATTAAAAACAACGTTGATTAACGTCGAAATGGTACCATTTCATTGGTCGAAACAACGTTGCTTCAACAACTTCACACTTGGTTGCTTTTTGGTTGTTTTTTATGCATGAAACAGCAATATTTAGAGGTCGTAACAACGTTGTTTTATGTTGTCACATGCTTGTTTTAGCATTACTTTTGTATGCAAAATAAAGTTTATATTGCTATGCAGTTCAAACATTGCTGTTTATACAAACACAAGCCCAACAAAGGGCAGACCACTATCTTTGATATACTGTCAAGCATATTCAATACAAATATTTGTTAAAGATTTCAATTAATGTCTTGTATATAAATGATAACAATGAGCATAAAAATCTGCCAAATTTAACAAAAATTTAGTAATCTAAAATTAAGCACAATTTTGAAATAGTACTTTCTTAAGTCGTGAAAAATCTCCTCAGCTCAATTGTAACTTATGATATTTAACAGTCAATATCAAGGTGTCCAAATATTCATGAATAAATTATTTTGAAAATTCACTTATCTGGTATATTATAATTTTTCACAAATTAAAAATTTCAAAAAAGGTTTTGCAAATCCTTTTTTATATAAAAGGATCTAGTAATAAAATAACAAAGTGAGTTAAATTTGCAAGCATCTGCTTGCTGATTATTTTTTACTGAAGTTGTTATTATGATGTTAGTGGTTGCTGCAACAACCAAAAGTATGAAACAACTATAAACAACGTAAAAACAACCAAAATTGTTATCTGGGCTGGCCCAAGCTTAGGGCCAGCACAATTGCAACTCTGCTATTTACAGGCACATCCTTCTGTTAAAATTGAGCAGTCAATGGCTATTATAATTACTTGTATGAATAGTTGAAATGAAATATCATTTTAGACTCATACCTTCTATTCAAAATATTTAGATAAACTTTAACATCCAATTAGATACAATTGTAATGAAGTAAGCAAACATATTACAGTATCTGATACAATAACTCCATTTACCATGAATCCTAGAACAAGATCGAAGAAAAAACAAAGTAACAAATTAAAAAATTTATCTATTTTATCTGTGTAGTGATACGTTAATATAAAAATTGTATGTTAAAATGGTTTTAAATGCTTGATCGTAGATCGATGGTTCAATACATACTCCTAAGAAAACGGTGAATAAGTTCAATCGAAAATAAAATTTATTCTTACTTTGGTTTTGGGTACCCACTAGCTGAGCAATGAAGATTGAAATTTGCAGCAGCCGCAGCGAATTGCTCATAGTAATAGAATGGTTTGATATACGGTGGACGACCAACATCATCAACGCCTAAGTAATTCAAAACTTCCTTAGTTTCTATAATTCTAATCAGAAAATTTTTAACAAAATAGGTAGAAGATACGAAAACCCTCCACTTAAAATATTGCAGCTGATATTGTAAAGTAACAGTGTGCAACTACTATATATTTCGCATACATTACAAGAAATTTAAACAGTGCCATGTGACGTCAGCAAATAACTAGTGAAAGTGCGGCGTAGATTATGCACTATGCTTAACTGTAAGTGAAAGAGGTTTTTTACAAATTTATATATCTTAAAATTAATAGATTATCTAGCTCATCATCAATTGTTTAAACGCTATTGGTTTACTATGCAATGCAAAAAAAAATTTGTTTGTAGCCATAGTTGTTCACGCATCAAAATTTTGCAAAAAATTTTATCCCATATGTCAATTTATAAAGGGAAAAATGAAGTAGATGCAATTGAATATAATTTCATGAAAATGTCAACACGCGAATGTTCAAATACATCATCAATTCTAATTGGTTAATGCTAATACTATAAAATAATGCAAAGATCATATCTATATCATTTGAATTTCTCACGTCAATTTTGCATTTAATGAATTTAAGAGGTAAGTTAAGTCGGGCGAACAAGGGAAATACCTTAAATTATATAATATTGAAGAGGATCAAGACAAATTTTTTCTGGCAATGTGTGTAATAGACGCATTTAAGAAAGAAAACAATATTCATTTCAAGTATGTTATATTATCATGTAATTAATTGCGTCATTTTGTTTTGCTGTTAGAAGGCTACAACAATTTGTTCTAGAATTTCTTGTAATGTAATTATATAGATTAGAAATTTGTGCAGCACATTATTTTAATGGGGCGGAGAGTTTTTAACCTTTTTCGGGTAATGCGCAATGAGAAAATTAATAAAAACGCAGTGGGTTTATACATTTAGGTTCCTCCATTTACACCATAGCACATTGCATTGAATAAAAATTGAAGGAATTAAGATTGTCAATAATATGAAATTCATTCAGTTACAAATTATACTTTTTAAATTTTCAAGCTTACCTACCTTTTAATTCCCCTCCAAATGTCAAACATAACACAATTGTAGTTGTTGTTAAAAACTTCATACCAATTGACTAAATAGCAATGACTGACTTAAAGAAGATCTTATTGCAAGATATACATATATATTTGTGTATGTGTATAAATATTTATATGAATTTATATATAAATGGATACAATTTATCTATGGCTATTTATTATTCACATAATTTCTGCATCCATGTATTTAACCACAGTAATTTAGGCTCTCTACGAGAGATAATTGCCTGGCAAAGCCAGTCTGTCATTAGGTCAGGAGGATCCATTGAATATTTTTTGCTACGTTTCCGTATTATTTCATCTCTTTTTTCAAAGCAGAAAATTCTGCAATTGATTGAAAGGATTTCCTGTCTGAACGATGGCAGTTCAGAACAATTGATTGGTAAATATGCACAATTCTCTTCAACAACTGTAGAATTCCACAAGGTGCTACTAGTGGTCCACAATTTTAATGTGATTTACAAAGATCAATCCCTAACTTGGCTATGAATAAACAAGCAAATGATGCCAATCTTTATCATGTCATGTTATCTCTATCTGCCTCGTCAACTCAAATCATGTGAGTATTTGCCTAAAGAGCTTTCTTTATATTTTTATAAAGAGTAATCTGAGGCATTGCTCTACTGTTTGAATCCTAAAAAAGAAAATATAGCCTGTTAGAGCTAATTTGATAAAGAAATATGCACTAGTTCATAATGTAGTCAAAATAAAACAATAGTCTTTCTTTTAGTTTGCATTGCACTTAGTCCTTTAGTCATTGTGCTTTTGCTTCTACAGCTTGCTCCAGAATTTTCAGTCCTTTCCAACATTTATATCGTACTATGTGCAGTCTATCAATATCTCTATTTAAGTTAAAATTTTTTTAAGTTCATTAGATGTAATAAAATTATAATATTGCCTGGTTCCAAAAATACAATTGAGTTTAGTTTCAATGCTTATACATACACCTGACCTGCTGAGTATGTTGAAATTACTTGTTTATTCATTGTTCATTCTTAGGACATCGTTATATACTTCCTTTTTAAAAGCTTGAGTAATTTGTATATGTTTAATATAAATATAGCTCTATTGAATTTACGAAATAATTAAACAAACAGTACTCCTTTATTCATTTTCTGAATAAATGCTAGTATTTCAGTAATGTATGAGCTAAGGCAAATTTATTGCTAACTACTGAAATAAAGAATTATACAAACAATAAAAATAGTAATAATAATAAAAAATTAAAGACGCTCTGAAGATGAAAAACTGAAAGGCACAGTTGAGGTTAAAGGGTGTGGGCTGACGAATTTCACAAGCGATCATGAGAGACTAACAACAGCATTGGAGGATTGTATGGTGTTTTTGTGCTCAGATTGGATCGTAGTGGGAAAGACATTTTTGATGCAGAAGGACGCAAAGAAAGCGAATGAACTTCAGGCCAATAAACTATCTGCCATCCACTAGCAGTCTGACATGATAATTAAAACAAGACAGGTTTATACCATTGAAGCAGGAAGGATGCAGAACGTAGACTACATGTAGAGAATGTAAGGATATTGAGATTGAAATACTGTTGATTGAGAAGGAATTGAGCGTGGAGACGGCTACACTTCGAGTGACATTTACTCAAATTAAGCCGCAGATTTCGTATTGATTTCATGCTCTTTCGTCCTTTATTTCAAGCAAATGATGGTGCATGATTTTTAACAATTCATAAACTAAAAACCAGGTCTGTTGTCTTAATCTTCATATATGTATGTTGATGTTGATAATTCTTTTGATTTCCACATTTGAAGCCCTGAAAAACAGAATATTTTTCAAACCGTATTACTAAAGACATACTTAATTCATTAAAATGTTTGAGAAAACCACCATTGCTTTAGTCGAATATGTGAAGTAATACTATTTGTATGTTTGTATATATGTACGTTTAGAAATAAACCTATCAAAATATGAATTCGAATAAAGGAAATTTTAGAAATTATTTTTTATTTTGCATTGATATATTAATATTTGCTAATTAAACAGAAAAACCTAATGTCTTTAATTGACCTCTGATTGGTACATCTAAGCAAAAACTTATTTTGATATAGTAACGCATGATCTAAATTGAAAAACTAGGCTAATATGTTCTCGCTTTTGGGAAAATTGTCAAATTAGTTTACGGGATTATTCGTTAGAAATCGACAAATACCAAGTGCAAGCAGTGAAATTGATTCAAACACACGCAAATGGATGCGAATTTACAAGCAATCAAAGATGCCAAATTTTGAGGATCTTTTAGTAAGAATGTGATTTAGTAAAAATCACTTCCAACGATTTGCCATGAGTTATTCAGATTTCATCATTCAGTGTACTTTCAAGCATCATCTTTGCAATTACCATGCGAAATACTTCAAGGAATTATATCTTGAGGATTTTGGAAAATGCTTTCAATTTCAGGAAAACCTTAAAAGTTGGAACAAGTACATCACAAACGTGAGTATATTTTTACAATTAATTATAAAAGATAGGAAAAAATTTACACTAGTATACTCATAGCATTATTTAAAGTTCTAAGCGAATGGAAAATCAAAGCAATTCAATATATAGTGAAATATATAAAATGAAATTATCTAATTAGTAAATGCTGATTTTTATGTAATTTGTTAGTATGTATGTGTTTTGTTTGAATTTATGTTTTGTTTTATAAAGTATTATAGTAGCTTTATTTGCAATTTATGTCATTGCCTTCAAATTTGGAGTTTACAATTTTGTAAAAAGGGTATACATATATACTTAGTACAAAGTCATTCAAAATTTGTAGGTAGCTAAGATGAATTAATAAACACTATAAAAAAACAAAATTTGTGGGGGTCCTATGAAAATGTTTTATATGTTTAAAGAATTGTTTATTTTGAAAAACACTATAGACATGATTCAATCATTTAATGTACATGTTCATAGTCTAATGTAGAATTGTAAGCGGGTCGGGTCGGGTCGGGTCGGGTCAGGCCAGGACCGTGCCTGGGTATGAAATTTCTGCACAACGGGCCTAGAATTTTTCAAAATCGTATTAATAAATGTACAGTTTTTCTCTTCCATTGCAATGTTATATCAACGAATATATTCAATTGACTAATTATGCATCAAAAGGAAATCCACGACGCTGAGAATTGCAATTATCTCAGAAATTGATCTAATAATATCAAGTGGCAATCAATTTCCTTTCTTAGAAAAAAATCCTGTAATAATTTTGGATATGACGGACTAGGGCATGCCCAGGCTTGAAATTTACCAATTGCAACGGGTTGGGTAGTAACTTAAGAGACACAGTCCTTTATTATACAATTAAATATTTGACTTCCATAAAGTTGTCTAATACAAGATGTCTGCAAAATTATTTCTTACTAAGAAATTTATAATAGGAATCTATTTTAGTAAATATTGAAACAATTTCATAATTTAAAAGTATATGCAACTGCTTGGAATATTTACATACAATTTAGGAAAGTGAGTTCAGTTTGCCAAAAAAAACTTTAATATAATGTCCATTAGGGGATGAAACGTCACGTGGCTATCGTTTTACATTCCAAGAACTAAAAGTTAAGAAAATTAAAACACTTGTTATATGTCTAGGTATTATCGAAATTGTTTGAAGGAGCTGAAATAAATGAAATATGTACTTTATAAATAATTATCTTTATATAAGTATTAACTTTAAAATTTTTTATTGCGAAAAAGGACTTAAGTTAAGATACTGAAATTTGAGAATGAAATTTGGTGATTAGCTTATATTGAAAACTTTGTACACTAGTAGGCTACCAATGCAGTTATCGTTGTTCTATTTAAAACATTTTTCCAGATCAATATGCATTTCTTCATATTTCTTGAAATATTAGAAGGATATTCAATAGCACTTTTGACTTTGTCTTTGCTGCCAATAGAGAGATTAAAATGTGTCATTTACCAAGGGCCATGAAGTATAAGAGCACTAATACATAGCAGTTAACCCCACGAAGCCTCTGTAATGTATTTTATCTAGCAAATT
This sequence comes from Hofstenia miamia, assembly GCA_900660155.1. NCBI lineage: Eukaryota > Metazoa > Xenacoelomorpha > Acoela > Hofsteniidae > Hofstenia > Hofstenia miamia. Next base: position 1,346,126 of record CABFPE010000044.1, read on the forward strand.
ATGAATGTTATTGTATGTACGTACGTGTTAATCATAGTTGTAAAATGGGTCGGATCGGTTTTGGGTTTGGTCAGGTTGGGCCGTCCTGAGAAATTTTCAATGCACAAATAAATAATGCTCAAAAATTAGTTTTTCCTAAATATTGAAATGTAGTTCATATTTGCATGAAATGCATATACATATAAATGATATTTCGGTTATGTAAACATTATATATAATATAATGTTTAAAATCAAACCATTTTTACACAATTAACTGATTATTTGAAATTTCAATTCAGTACTTCATGGTTATTATGACTACTATAATTCCAGCTTCAATAGAAAATATAACAAATGCTAAATCGTAGAAAACGTTTTTTAAAGTTAGTAACCGTATTGCGCCGTCCAAGAATCAAGCGCGTAGTCAGAATATGATTTTTTCGACTGTGTTGATACTGAAAATTCAATGAACCGTCAGATTACATCTTATCAATTTAATCCTTAATATTAATGCGACATGAAAAAATTTTCATTCACGAAGAAATGGACGGTGCGAGACAATATCGCCTTATCCCACTCATGAAAAGAAATAGAACTTATGGTCCAAAAAAACTGCTATTGTCTTTCAACAAGGCACATCCAGACCCTATAAGCCAATCAACTATCAAGAGAAAAATCAAGGCGCTGCTTCCAATGTATTTTTTTATTTCTTATGCAAATTCGCTTTTTTCTTCTGCTGCTAGTGATTTCCGTTGTGTTCACGTCGCATTAATATGAACCTTGACCGTAGGTTTAATCTAATGATTGCATCCTTAAACATTTTTCTTCAAGCCTGTTAAAGATTTTGAAGGTCTTTGGATATGGTTGCATCTATTGTTAAATATATTTTCCTGCTATGGTGAACATTTGTAACCATTTTCCACAGAAACATTCGATATATTTAAGGACTCCAATTCTTTTCGCACCTAATGTTCAGACGATTTTGTGTTCTAAAGCTCATGAAAACCGCAATTGATATGAGCAATTATAATTTGAGATAGGCCACACAAATTCCGGCATTGAACAACGAATGGTATCACAAAAATTCTATATCCTATGTTCACAGATTTTAAATATCTTCATAAGCATCGGCTTTTAAAATGTTTTTTAGGAAAGTATAGAAGTTTGTAAAAAGTTTTGAAAAATGTGTTAATAGATATTGTGTTTTTAAACATTGATATTATTTACAAGGTTACAATTTCAAGAGATTCAATAGGCACGCAAAATGCCTCATGTGTCAAAACAAAGAAACAAGAACTACCTATACTTGCTAAAATTGCTGAAATGCATTTCTGTACATTCTAAAACGCTTGCAAATTTTCCCTTTAATAAAATAAAAATATCTTCCATTTTTGCATTGTTATATGCTATGTTTATTCTATATACATGGTACTGGTCAATTGATCGGTTTGAACAATGATGATAGAAAATCTTAATTCTGATCTCAATCATCTCCATTCTACTATATACTTCGCACAATGATTAGAATAGAAAAATATTAAAAGTCAATAAATTGCAGCCCCAACAATCATAAATTGAATCATTTAGTGCACAAATAAAAATGGTAATCGGTCAATTGACGGGTACGGTTTGGAGACTTGCGGGACTAGAAGGTTGGATCCTGGTTCCAAACCATTGCTCCAGATCTTGGTTTATTTTCGCAAGAAATTCGTATAAATAAATTGATTTAATTTTGCCATATTTCAAATAAATGAACAAAATTTAATAACAACAGGGCATAACGTATAATGAAGTGAATAAAAATTATCACTTGTTTCACGTAAAAAAGTTAATTGACACGTGTTAAATTAGGGTTGCTTCGCCTATCCATAATAGTTACTGCAGCAGTGCAAAGTGTTAGCTCAGGCATATCCTCTGAGGCTTGAATTGAAAAGTATGATTGAGATACTATTTGTAAGTTTTTATAAGTTGCTTTATTCCAGAATGATATCAAATTGAAATCTTCATCAAAATTCAAATTCAAATTTTGATGATCTTTTGCCTAAAAAATGTTCTCATTTTCTTCACATGGGGTAATATTTTGATTATCGGATTAAAAATGACGATATCTTCTAATTCCCCCAGTAGGTCGATATGATGTAGCCGAATCTTCGGACTGCTTATATATATATATAAGAAATCTTTCTGGTCTTTGAAGAATTATCATTTAGCTGACAAAATAACGGATCAGGCAGAGTTGCTATGCAATATATGAGAAAATTTTTACGCGTTTAGGCCCAGTTCTGTAACAATTTGCCGTACATAGGTTTTCCAAAGTGATGGAGATACATGAAGCACCATGGCGAACTCCATCAGACGCGTGGGGTAGATGTGGAGCTGCAAACTTGGACCATGGGTCTCATGGAGATTTGTGGCTCTAGTCCTGTAACTCCAATCCCAATTATAAGTGTGTTTTAAATGCCTTCGAAAATCTGAAGGAAGGCGACATATCAATTTTATGTTAGTGGCCATGACCAAAGATATCCACTTCAACTGTGAGAACGCACTTGCTATGACTAACGCTCTTTCATTTCAGCAATACTTCTTCTAAACCAAGCCACATTAGTGAGAGATAATCAACTTGTCAAAAATTGTTTGTCAAAATTCTGATTTCTTAAAAGAAGAAAAAGTAAGATGGCTGAAGATGTTTTTGAGTATCATGTTGATATTGAAAGTGCTTTCAACATGGCAATTCATTGGAAGATAGCCATCATGAACAACATTGTTGTTGCAATTCGAGATTCAAGTTACCTATTAAAATTGAAATGTACTATATATATATATAT
>CABFPE010000044.1:1367241-1415538 GCA_900660155.1 Hofstenia miamia
GAGCATTCTCTCCCTGTGGGATAATAAAATTAACCCTTAAATAGTTTTAATAAGTTTTCTTTGATTGACTCATGCCTATATAAGAAAAAAAGACTTTCATTTTTTGCAATGTTAAAAATATTTTATATTTATTTGATTAAAAATACCAAATGAACATGATTATCATTTAAATTAATAATTTGATTTTGGCTATCAGTAATGTATATTCTTATTTCTCTTATTTCATTTGTGTTGAATTTGTTAAAAAGTTTGTGCAAAGGTTGTTTTGTAAATGGATAACGTGATACAAAATCATTTGTAGGAAAAGTGAATATGTCACTAGAATTTCCATTATATATACAATCACTTATCAGAGAACAATGAATTAAAATATTATCAATTTCTTTTGTAATGTAAGGAGCATGATTTGAAATTGTAATCTTTTTTAAGATCATTGAATGGTTTTTATTTAAGAACTTAAAACCTAGCAGATCACCAAATTTTTTATCAAATTTTGAACACATTTTAGGCTGTAATGAAACCATTGCCTTATAAGAATTCTCATTAAAAATAAATTCAACATATTTATCTGTAGCTTTATTTGATTTATGACCATTTTCAACAATTTCATTATTTATATATACTTATATATCTTTGTACTGATAAATACCTTCAGTAAATGTAACTTTTGTCCAAGTAATAGCCTCATCATAGGAAAATTGAATTTTGTTGTTCTTGTACTCCTCAGAAATGTTGTACCATGAGTATGACATATTTACTTGATCTAAGCAATCTGAATTTAGAAATAGACGATTTTTCTCATAGCTACTATATAAGAAGGAGTGAAAATAATTTCACAGCAAAGAAGTCCTGTAGAGGGGGAGAACAAATTTCTACTTCTCCTCCTTAATAAAATTAATTTTGTAATTTGTTGTAAAACTTCTTAACATCTTCTTTAGTAATTGCTTTTAATCTTCTAATTCCTCAATAAACTAAAACAATTTCATTATAAATTTGAGCACTATCATTTCCAGCCTTCTTAGAAGAAGTAAGCAATTCTAAACAATCCATTAATTGTGACGGATTATTGTAGTAGAAAACACTTTGACCTTTAATTATCTTTTGAAATTTTTGATTCTTGTGATTTCCTCTAACACCAGGAAGTTTTACAATATTCCTAAATACTCTCTTAGACTTTTCAATGTATTTATCTTGTTTTTCATAATATCTATTTGTTGTAAAAATTTGTTTTCTTGCTTACTGACTTCATCTTCAAGATTTACTAGTTTTCTATATTCATTGCAATCCATTGTTTTATAATTAATTTAGAAAAAAATTTTTGACCCATATCTTTTGAAATAAAGAACATATGTACCTTAACCTTCAAAATAGAGGACACTTTTCTGTGTGTGTATATTACAAAGTTACATTAAAGTTTTTGGGTACTGTTTTTCTTCCTTATTTACAAAAAGAAAGTCATAATTAGACATAATTAGAATTATCCTTAGCAATTGAATTTTTGTGAGGATTATCCACACAAGTGTATAAAACCATGTTTGTACAATTTGTCCTTATTTTCTCAAGAACATTGTAATAAGATTGTGAAATATATATTGCTGATACGTTATGATGACAACCATCAGTGAAATGATTTGCAATTTTTATCCAGGTCTTTTCTGGGGCATTTACAAGGTCATAAAAGATAACTACTTTGGTTCAACCAACGCTGTATTCATTAGTGTTTTTTAGAAATTCTTCAGGTAATATTTCCAAAACATTATAACCTACTTGATTTGACATGCTTTTCATTATCTTAATTAGATTTTTTATTTTTTCTTGAAGAAAATGTGGAGTATAAGTAAATAACTTATCATAATATATAAGAGGTCTTAAAATCATATCCATTAAAATATTAGTTTTTTCACATCCTGATTTTCTGAATATAAGCATTCTAAAGTCTTCTGATAAGAAATCTACAGGTGATTTACCATTTTTCACTTTTAGAGTATCATAATTAATAATATTTATTATATAAGTAAGGGTGAAATAAATTTCACAACAAAGAACAAAGTCCTGTAGAGGGGGAGAACAAAGTTCTACTTCTCCTTAAGAAAATCTTTTTCCAGCTTTTGAGTTTGACAATGTCAAACAAGTTAAACTTTAGAATGAGTGGAATAAATTTCAAAAACAAAGGCCCTTAAGAAAATATTTTTTCTTTTTTCTCTTTATAGATGACAATAAATTTAACATACTGTGTTAAGGAAAAGAAACTAACAGGTTCTATTCTAGGTTCTGGACAATTAATAACAACAAAAAATGGAAGAAATATGCTGAAATCAATTTGTAGTAATTGTGAAAGTAAAAAGACACACAATTCATTGGTGCAAACAGAATCAATGCTTCCAATGTGGGACATGTGTTACCTCTTGATATTCATAAAGCAATTGGCTACCTTCCAAAGCAAAGGGAGGTTTCACACTGCCAAATCAAAAATATAATGGACCCTATAACCCCTTACAGAAACAATTAAAAAATAATGTAAAAACATATAATCAAATTGATGCTGTTTCTGGAGAACATGATATATGTTAAAACAAAGCTTAAGAGGAAGAGCTTGGCTCCCTGAGTAAAGCTAACAGTGATAAACAAATGTTGAATAATTTAAGAAATGGTAAACCTAAAAATTTTCAATAAAGATTTGACAAGTTACTAGTTTCAAATGTTATTGGTGTAAAGCATATGTTGGGTTTGGGCAATGAAGAAAAAACTTGAACTTAAAAGAGAAGGCTCTTCTCCCATAGGAAACCTTAGCTAATGAACTTCACAAACCTATAAGAAAATAACCTAGGAGAATACATATAATTGTAACACATAGAGATGAAATTTAGCATGTTGAATAAGGCTTATAAATAATTATAGATGAATTTTCAAAGTATGGATGGATTATTCCTTTAAAAGATAAGACTGGACCTACAATTAGAAATGCATTACAACAGTTCTTACTGGTGTTAAAATTCCACATTTTCTATGGGTTGATAAATGAAAAGAATTGTGTAATAAAAATTTTAAAGAACTATGTGAAAAATATAGGATAACAATGTACTCAACAGAAAACCTTGAGAAGAATTTGATAATTAAAAACAAAATGTGGAAAGAATTCACAAAACAAAATCATAAACAATATTTAGATATGCTTCCTAAAACTTTAAATGAATACAATAATACAAAACATAGCTCTATAAAAAATTAATCCAATTGAAGCATCAAAAATAGTGTTAACCATACTAGTACCCTTAATGCTAAATTTAAAGTAGGTGACAAAGTTAAAATAAGTAAACTTAAGAGGAAACCTTTTGATAAAGTTATACATCAAACTGGACTGAGGAAATATATTTTATTGATAAAAAATATTAATGGACCCCATAACATAAAAATTGAAGGATTTAGCTAAAGAAGAAATTCCAGGATCATTTTATGAATATGAATTACAAAAAACTGATAAGGATATTTTTAGAATTGAAAAAAAATTGAGGAAAAAGAATGGAATGATATTTGTTAGGTGGTTAGGATATCCTTATAAATTTAATAGTTGGATAAAGCAAAATTACTAATCCTTCATAATTGTTTCAATAGCATTTTTTCTATTTGAATGTTCTTAAAAGCTGTTGTATAATCCTGTTTTTTATAACTTTCAGTTAAATGATAGTGCTTTCTTTTATATGTAGTATCAATATTATACATTTTCTTTCCTGGATAGTGTTTTATTTAAATTTTATAATTCATTTTTTTACAAATGTTTTGATTTCTTGTTCTTTCCTTTTTCTGACTTCTTCCTTTCCATTTCACATTTGTACATTATTGGCTCTTATTTTGATTTTTTTTATTGTGTTGTACATTTAAAAGATTCTATTGATATTTATTCACAAAATCCTTGATATATATCTCTTTTCAATGTCTTCCAACATTTCTTTTCTTTTAATGGAGCTTCAATAATCAAAGAAATTTTTGGTTTATATTTACTTTTCATTAAATATTTATTTACTTGACTATCTTTTGATCTTAAATTCCAAGTAAGCCCTGTTTCTAGACTATTACAAGTTGATCCAATATAAATTTTATTTGAATTTTCAAATTCTACTTTGTATATCTTTCCTCTTGTATAGCAGTAGCGGATCTGATGGGGGTTCATGGGGTTCAAACCCCCCTCAGAGTTTAAGAATTTTTTATGCACCTTGCCAGATGTTCTCTATCATACATATCTCATTGTCTTCATAATTTGGCAATGCTTATTAAAGTATATTGTGACAGAGATGTTACCAGGCTTGTGTGATGGTCCTAATTTCAATCCCTGTGGGGAATCACAGGGATTTGCCAGGGAATTATTTATTGGTTTTTCCATATTGCTGTGAATATTTTTTGATTTGTAAAATTTAGTGTTATAATTCAGAAATAATAACAAATTCATAATTGTAATTCGTAAATGTTGTGTATATAGAGTCTCCATATGTCATGTTTTTTTTTGTCACAAGAGTTAGCATTAAAGCTGTGCAATGTTAGCTTTACTAATTACCAGAGTTTGAAATTCTGAGAATACTTTACAACAACTATTATTTATTTGTTTAATGTGAAACAAGAAACTCCTGTTGAAGTAGTTTGTGTAATAAAAACAATCAGGCATTAAAACAATGAGAGTTAGTCCATCTACAATGGTTCTCACCATTTCTATACTTTACTTTCATTTATCAATTAAGCAAGCTAGGTGAATCCTATGAAAGAGAATCGTTTCTACATCCTACCCATGACACCACCAAGAAAAAAATTGAAATCTGCAAATCAAGGACAGATAACTTCTTTCTTCAGGTAATTGAATGAAACCATCTACATACTGAATATGCAATGCAGTTTATTTTATGAGTTCGTCCAAATGAAATACTTTAGAGTAGTTTAGCTGATTTCTTGATTATATCGTGCATCTGTACAAGACCATAGTAAACATTTAATTGTAAAATCCTTTTTGAACCAAGCTATAAATATTCATAGAAATTACATGTACATGTATGTACAATTTCATAATATAATCACATGTAAATCTTAACTCTATGAGAACTCTATTTGCCAGTTCTTTTTATCTTGACCTGAATATTGTTGAATTAAATATTTATTCATTTTCATTACAGGCAAAATAGCTCCTTATGAATCCTGCACTGGTGAAGTTGCTGTGAATCCTCATTCTACTTTCTCTCCTCTTCCTCCTCAACCCCAAGAATCATCTAACATGAATATGAACATAGCTGGTCCGTCTGTTGAAGATGTTGATACTCCACTATGGGATATTGGTATTGTTACCTCTGGAAAGTCCTCAGTCAGTGTTATCACAGATACCGCAAAATATCATTATTTGGTATACAACTATGAGGTAGACAAATTTGCAACTTGTCATGTGAACAAAAAAGGAAAGCAGGTGTCCCTTAAATTTCAATCCTCTTGGGTCAAAGATTATAATTGGTTATCTTACTCGCCGTCTCAAGGAGGAGGATACTGCAAGTATTGCATTCTCTTTGTAAAACCATCCCCTAGGGTTACACTGGGTACTCTAGTCAAAACCCTGTTCAAGGTGTTTAGCAAGGCTAAAGGAAAAGATGGTTACCTGACAAATCATGACAGCATACATTTTCATCATGATACCATTGTCTTAGGAAAATTGTTTTTGGAAACCTAGAAAAACCTGAGTCCAGGATAGACAATCACATCGACCAGCAGCAGCTGGAACTGTCAGAGAAAAACAAGCACATACAGACTTGTATAGTGGATGACATCAGGCTTTGTGGCATGCAGGGTATTCCACTGAGATGACACAGAGACGACTCTACAGCAGATCTCAAAACCAATAGTGGTACATTCCTTGCCCTTTTGGAGTATACAGAAAAAGAGAGATGAGATCCTGAAAGAACATCTTCAATATAGAAAGAAGAACCAGAGGTACACCTCCAAGACAATTCAAAATGAATTGATATCTGTAATAGCAAACAACATAAGAAAAGAAGTAATGCAACCCTTGAAGAAGGTACCATCCTACAGTATTATTGCAGACAAAGTCACCCACCCACATGGAAATCAAATTATACTGGCATTCATCGTATTCTGCTACTTACAAAGAACGACTGTGCAAGCAGTATTGACAGCAATTTTTGAAATGCTTAGAAAGCATGAGCTTGATATAAGCAATATGCATGGTCAAGCATATGATGGGTGGTGATAGAAATGAGATCCAAGCAATTATTAAAGAAAAGAATCCCCTGGCACTGTACACCCACTGTAGCTCACACGTGCTTAGTCTTGCCATCGGAAAGTCATGCTCCATTAAACAAATAAGTCATATGGTTGATGTCATCAATGAAGTGTTTCTATTCTTTGGCCATTCTCCAAAGAGACAACGTTTCTTCAAATTAGTACTTGATATATATGCTCCTACTAGCAGAGTCAAGAAACTGAAAGGCCTCTGTAAAACCAGGTGGACGGAAAGATATGACTGTCTAGAAATGTTCCACTCATTCTATGTATACATCTATTCTACTCTTCACGCGATCCATGATGCAGATCAGTATCCAGACCTCAAAGAGATAAGCAAGAGTGGAGAACAATGGACTTGGGACACACCAACTCGAATTGCAGCAGATGGACTGAAATGTTCTTTGCAGTCTGGGAGCAACATCGTTGCACTGGTTGTTCTTCTCAATGGCCTAGATCCACTCAAAGAGCTCAGTGCAAAGCTACAAAAGCATGATGCAGATATAGTGACAGCATATATCAGTATTGATAGTGCTATCAACAAAGTCTCCAATCAAAGAGGATACATAGATGAACTATGGACACATTGGTTTGCAGAAGCTGAGAGGATCAGTGCAGATATTGGAGCAGAATTTCAGCTTCCAAGAATTGCGAAATTCCAGAGACATTGACAGCCTGCTGACAATCCCAGGTAATCATATTTAAGTTATCCAGCACTAATTAATTAAAATGTTTTAAAAAATAATATTAATAGCTAAATACCTATCTGTCCATTAAATATTGTGAATGGTTGTACATGTATGACAAATGACAATTGAAAATTTATTGAATATTACAATTATTGTATTGTAATAAGATGGAACATTATTGAAAATTTATATAAAATGAATAATCTTTGTCTCTCACATATCCTAAATGTATGAACACACTGTAATTACTAATCAATCCCATTTCAGTAAATACTTCAGATGCACAATCGGGATACCCTTCATGGATAATCTTCTCCAGCAATTGAATACTCGGTTTTCAAAAGACAACAGAAGAGTAGCAGCAATAAGGTCTCTGGTTCCATGCATAATAGTCAGAGTTGATGATAGTGAAATGGAGTCACTTGTCACTCAGCTACAATTCTGGGACAAGTTTATGCCATCTCCTGACAGTCTTAAAGTATGTAAATCAACTACGTGTATGAATGATTTAAAGCAATTCTTTTAATAGTAGACAGACTTTGCTTTTTTACTTTCAGCATGAATTACGACATTGGAAATCATTATGGCCGCCGGTGTCAGGTGCAATGCTACCCGAAAACCTGATTGACTCTCTTCATCATGCAGATGTTGACGTCTATCCCAACGTAAGACAACTAATCTTGGTAGGATGTGTCTCCCCAATTGGTTCTTCAGAGGCATAGAGCACCATATCCGAAGAAAGGTTGGCAGGACTGACAATGATGGCCATGCATTATATGGAAGCGCACAATCTCTCAACTGACCAGTTGATTGAACATTTTGTTAAAGAAAATCCTAGACAAGTTTTTTGTCAATCAATCTTATTTCACTAATAAAATTAAATTTTTGAAGTTAACAAACCATCTTCTAAACTTCTACATGTATTACATATAAAAAATTATAGAGAATGAATGAACATTTGCAAAATCATATATAACATTTAAAATATTTCTGAATTCTACATCTACACCTTAAATGCCGAAAATATACATTTAAGAGGACAGAAAACACTACATATAAGGAAACATATAGTACAAGAGAATTAGACGTCTGCTGCGTAATAGATACACACCAATGCGTAATACATACATGTATGCATATTGGCCATATATTGCCAATACCAACCCCTCTTGCTAAAAAGCTGCATCCGCGCCTGTGTATAGTCACTATTAAACTTGGCATTACATAATTCAAAATTAGCCATTAGATGATTTTTTAATTCTTTATGTATATGTGAAAGGTTTAAGTGAATATATTCAAATTTTGTTGTTCTAGATAAATTGTTAAACCAAATGAGGGAATAAAAATCTTTCTGAAATCATCAATAGTAAATTTTAAGTCATTATTTAAATTAATGTATTCATTGTGTATTTCTTCTATTTTAAATTCCATGTTATTAAATAACAGTTGCTCTTTCATATCATTGGTAGCTATTACAAACATACCTTCACATGCTCCACATATTTCAATTCCATTGTATGAGGAATTAAATGTAATATCTTTCTTGTATTCATATATTTTTTGGTCTACAAGAATTTCACCCAAAACAGCGTTCGCCCAAAGGGATGTTCGCCCTACAGGATTTTCGCCCACAGGACGTTCGCCCAATATGCTTTTATTGGCCATATTATACCTCTTTTTATTTGTAGGTAGTAGTGGTAGTAAAAGACTTAAATTACCCTAATGAGAATTGAGAACACAGATTATTAATCAAACGGCAGATTCTGAATAATTTTTTTTCAAATTATGCATTAAAATGAATGATCGATCAATTGAAAATGTCGATTGCATGAATAACAAAAAAAAATGTCCAATAGTATTGGTCGCTAAGTTAAATGTAATTTCTTATAAAAAACTTCCATTGTTATTATATGCTGTAATTCGAGAGATCACAAGTCTCCACATATACCGGGTGTTAAAAGAGTAGATAATACTAAGACCCTGGTTGTTACTTTTGATGGTAGGCTATCATTTAAAGCTGTGTGCTTTGGGATTATTCGTCATTGCGAGCCATTCAGAGAAATTATTCGCAATTCTGATAGCAAGTTATTGAATTCTCCACTGCACATTTCCAGTAGAATAAGAATGAATTCTATATATGTAGTTTAAATAAGATAATTTTTTTCCTCCACATTTCATTGGAATTATTTTTATAGCGTCACTCATTGATGATTTTGAAAATTCTACGAAATACAACTAGTTAACTAGTTGAAAATTTAGCCAATGAGATGCTAGTGGGCGAACATCCTAGTGGGCAAACATCTTATTGGGCGAACACCTCAGTGGGCGAAAGTCCTGATTGGGCGAATGTCAGAGTGGGCGAAATTCCTGATTGGGCAAATGTAATAATAGGCGAATGTCATGTACCCCATATTTTTTTAGGATTAGTGATATATATTCCATCTGTATTTAATGCATATAAATTTGAATCTATTGTACAAGCTTCATCTATAGATTTCAAGCATTGTAAAATTGAATTTCATATAATAAAACAATTTATAGATGTGTTGTCCTGAAATATTCATTCACATGTTTGTTCCTTTATTGTGTAATATTGTCTAATTTGTGAAAAATTATATTCTTTTTTGAAATCATTGCCTCAGTCCAACAATTCATTGCAGTTTCTTATTCAGCACATGTAAAGTCATAGTTAGTCTTATTGCACTTTCTATCTAATTCTCCAATTAAACTATTAGCTAACTTTTCTGGAAAAGTATCAAAATATATGTCAGAAAATATTGAAAAGTTTTTGGCTTCAGACCCTTTTTTGCTAATAATTTATTTTTAATATTAGAAATTGGAATATTCCATTTATTTATTAAATATTTTTTTAAGGTGTATGAATAGAAACCAGCTTCTATTTTTATGAAACTACCTATACCTAAAGCATGGCAAAGATCTATTTCATCAGTACAGAATTCCCCGTTATATATATCAAAATTTAATTTATCATTTTCTAAGAATTTAGTAATTTTTTCATGTATAGTATAAACTAGAATTGGTTCCTCATTTTTGTGAAGTACAGAAGAATGGCACTTACATATATCTATGCAAACTGCTGAATTATATAAAGACTCTTTGAATTCATGTGAACACCTTTGTAGTGCCTTAGGGTAAAAATCATCTAATATCTGCATTGCTACATCATAATATTGTGATTCTGAAATGTTGTTGTTCAAACAAATTATTAGCAAGACTTGTATAAGATTGATTTGACCAAATAATATTATAGGTTTTGTAAATTTCAAATAATTTATTAGATATCAGTCTTGACTTTCTTTCTTTAATATTTACCAAATTCTATATATAAAGAAAATATTTTATATTTACGTTTGATTAAAACATATGAAGACAAATTTGGAATATTTACTTCCAAAGACAAAATTTTGAAATTAATTTTTTTCTTTTTCCTTATATAGAAAATGAGTAAAAGAGTTTGAATTGTAATTGAAACAATTATATTGAAAACAGTAAATAATACCAAGACAGGAGAAAATGAAAAAACTTGTGGTGTGCAATCTACAGGTTGTTCTAATTTGAATGAAACAAGGAAACGTGTGTTAATATTGATGAAGCTTTCTTCTTGCAAAGAGAACTCAGGTGGGTGCTTTTTAAGTTACTTTTCAATGAATTGACATCATCACTTCTTAAGAACTTATTGAGAAAGTGTCATAGTGTGTGCAGAACATCTTAGACTGATTACACTAATTATTGATTAGACTAGATTACATCCTTCAATTGTAATGTATGCATATCAAATTGTAAATATTTTGATGTGCCTTTCAATTTTTAGCGCATAATTCTTAATTACAATATGTGCATATATGCATTAGCTTTGAATATAATCACAGCATAACACACTTATATTAATAAACAATTCTGCTAGCTAAATCAATTTTACAAAAGTAAATTTATTAGAACTGAACATTGCCAATCTAAACGTGTGTGAAATTTGGTATTGCCGGAGATCTTTATTTAATAATTAACAATTTTATAATTTTCTTAGATTGATTCTCAATGCAATAGTTCAACACTGGTTAATTCTACTCAAATCTTAGCTAGAATGAAAACTATGAGTCAAATTACCAGTAATATATTATATATAAAAATATAAAGAGAAAGACTAAGAAATATGATGTTGATGTAAATGACAAATTCGAGTAATTTTTAAACTTTCAAAAAAAATTCAGTTTGCTTTGAAATGTTTAGTAAAATATTGAATGCCTAAAAATGTTGCCAAAGTAATACAATTCTAATTTCTTTTTCGAGAATATATATATATATATATATATATATATATATATATTAATATGCATACAGTACTGGCCAGAATTTACATAAAATCAAGCAAATTAAGGGATTCACACATCTATTGACACACACAGATATTTTTGTTTGCACGTGAACATATTAGAATTGCCCAATAGTAACTTAGCTTTGAGTGATATATTGATATTCAGTTACATAATCCAACAGAAACAGTAACATTATTTCTATATTTCAATAAAGCAAAATAATTTATTTTTGACACATTTTGGATATCACTATTTCATTAACGCTATTGCTTCCATCAGCCATGCAATCAACCTCTATTGACAAGTCAATTCATTTTCACACCAAAAACAGACTGGGAAAGAAGAGGTACACAAGTGGTAGAACAGATTTCTGAATTGCAAGAGCAGCAACAACCATTCCATTTCTCCACAAAGGCTGGAATTGTGGCAGGAGGTGATATTCAAATTAGTACAAGAACTTTACTTCGAAGATTCCGGAAAAGAACCTAAAACCATACCGATCTGCTGATGCTGTATTTGTGAAATATTTCATGTGTTCCATAATGTTTCATGAAGTATTTAGTGTGTACCGTAAATTCTGGCCAGCAATATATTCTACTACTACTACTACTACTACTATTAAATGACTTCAATTCGCTTATAAAGCTCTACAAACTTAATTTACAAATCAAATAAAATTTTGGAAAATAAAAAAATACTTTAAAAATATCACATTATTTCTATTTTTGAAACGATCTTACTTCTCTACAATTGCTGCAATTGCAAGATAGAAACCATAAGCAAGTATTGTTCAATTTAAAATAATTAATAACATATTCTTCAAAAAATACACAAAATTGTTTCTTTACATCATAAATGTTGATATTAGAATTCACTGATGCGTTTATTACTCAAATCAGTAATATGATCCCAATAGTTGTTATGAAATGTAAACAATTTGCATTTTGGATTTTTAAGATATTCTGTTTTTCTCTTGATGAAGTATTCTTTACCCTAACAAATTCAGTATGATCTATTTTGTATAACCATTTAGTATTTTTTAGAAAAATATCAAATCATACAATTGAAATTTAATAGCAATTGTGTAGAATCTTGCCAACCCATAATTTGCTAGATATTAGAAGTTGCTCATCAAATTCCATAAGTACATGCAATATGTCGGGCATGAAAGATCCCAAACCCTCTCAATCTAATGTTGTTGCTTTAAGTTATTAATTAAATTAATATCATACTAGCATTCCTGAATGCTTTAACTAACTACAGATTGTTTAGATTGAGAGCAGTTGATGGTAAAGTGTCGAAACCCAATATACCGATAGGTAAATACATTGTATAGTAAAGACCGTAGCACTTGTAGAGCAATTCAGATCTATAAATGATTGATCGAAATATAGTAATATTGATATATCTTACGTGACCAATAGGAAAGCTATAATGGATAAAGTCCCTATTCCTATGCATAACCTAGAAGCACGTCAAGGAATCTCAGCTACCGGCTGCACCGCACTTTTGAAAGGCTGCAGTGTGCAGCTGCTCCAGAATTGCTTTAAACAGATTCAGGGACCACCAGAGGATTACTCTTGTGCTTGAACGTTTAGCTTTCCTTTTAATTAATTAAATAACCTGACAAGATAACGAAGTAAATTCGATCACTGCATTTTTATATCTAACAGCTGTAGACAATCAAACACTCGGCTAGTACCTGTTGGTAGACGCTGTTGACAGCTTTTACCGTTCCTCCTCGGCTGCTATTAATTACGCACGTCATCATTTACTAGTGTGCCTGATATCGTCCTTTGATTTTTGTCAAATACTGCCGAGCAAATTAATATCAAATACTGCTTTTATGATTTTGTACAAATAATCAAATTATAATAACCACGTGTTTTACAATTAATTATTATTACAATTAAGTCTTAATTGTTCCCATTCTTTCTCTTAATTGATCACACATGGATTATGCCACAATTGGAAGCATATTAAGGTGGAACAAATTTTATTAAACTATTTCCTTATTTGTATATATGTATATATATATATATATATATATATATATATATAAAGAAAAAACAAGGAAACTTGTATTAAAAGTACTTTCCGTACTTAAAAAAACAAAAATAAACATAATCTGTATTAAAAATATTAATTTAAAAATCATTAATCAAAATGGATTAAAATACATGAAGACATTTATATATATAATTTACCTTAATTAAATAATTTTAATTTTAAGCGACCATATAGCTCATATTTGATTGAAATTCAGGGAATTGTGGATTCATGCACAAAATATCCATATAGCCAATCTAATTTCAACTGCTTTGACGTCAAACGGGGGCAAACTTTAAAGATGGGGTAAATTTGCTTGGGAACGTCCCGTTGGTTCAGAAGGACGTCCAGGTTTTGCTAATGGCCCAATTTACCGGTTCTTTTATAATGTCTTTGATAATTGAAGAAATTCACAAATTTTTTCCTATGGAATTTTTTCTCAGAATTTTGAAACTATATATTTTCGTATTTCGAAAGAAATAGTTTTACTATCCATTTTGCGGTGAATAATGATATAAGTGCTAAAAAGTACATTCTGGAATTAAGCATTCACACTTTCGAAGTACCAGTAACAACTAAGAGAATAATGTTAATGTGAAAGACAGGAATCCCAACTATTATGCACAAGGCTATATATATATATATATATATTATATATTCACGTATATATATAAGAAATATTTATATAAAAGTAAATATTACAAAGTTAATATCATGAAATGTCTTCATTATTGTAAACACCTTATATTTTAACTTTATAAAAACATGATGTTGTATTACTTCTAAATTTTATCTAGATTTTAAAATTGCACTTAATATTTTATTGACTACAGTATGAAATATCTAGAATAGACAGCATAAATTTAAATGTTTATTGGAAGTCCTTAATAAATGTAATGTTAATTAAAAAATTTTTAATTAAATTGCATACCAAATGCAAACTAATGAAAAATGAAATCAAGCGAGATATAGCTTGTTGTCGTTTATAAGAAATCTTATACATTTTTCAAAGTATACAACATTATTTCAATTAAATTGTGTGCGATCATAAATATTTATATCTGCTTTCTGCAAGCAGAGTTTATTGATATAAGTGGCAACAAAACTGATTTATTATGTTACCATGAGTGATTTTTGTTGCCTTGTGTAAAGTTTACATATAGCCCATTTGCATACCGGTATATGCTGTCTGTCATGCATTTTCATATTTTTTAAATGTCAAAATGTTATTCATGTTGTATTTCAAATTCAAATATTGAAATGTTATTGTAGTAACCAGCATCAAGAGAAAAGGAGCATAACCAAGGATATTGATTCATATACATGAAAATCTATTTAATCTTAAGGAATATATATTTGGTGGTTGAATATTTAAAATTTTAATTTTTATAATATTAATAAATATAATGATATATACCAAATTGTCTATAAAGGAAAAATTAAAAAATCACCTTTCTTTGTTTGAAAATGCACTGTAAATCAAATATTTGCAATACACTTGTATTGATAAGGCTTTAATTTATTTGAATAAACTGTAGCAAGAACATGTTGTCAAAGAACTCATTGCCGGTTATAATTAGTATACAATTTCATAATGTTATTAAGCGAGTGCAACAAAATTAGTTTCGTACTGTTGCTTGTATATATAAAATGTGTAAGTTGCCACATAGTGACATGCATTATTACTATAATTTCAAATGTACATGGGCATATTCATGAAAAATATATTTGGATGGGAAATAATTGTGAAAGCTAACTAGCTTATGTCTATTTTAATGAATTTATAAATGACAGTTATTTGAAATTTTAATTTTTTTATAAAATTTTATAACTTTAACCTATTAGAGTTTAATACGCTAATATAAAAGACTAATAGACATCCTTAATTGGAACAAATTCAAACTTGGTTTATCATGAACATTAAAAGTCAACTTATAGGAGTGTCATGCAGCAGGCCTTTTTGCTATTCTCAGAGACTTACAGTATGCAAATCTTTACAAAAACTCAGACTAAAATTGATTGATACTGATTGGAACTGCAAAATCTATAGAATGTCCATTTAACTAATATAAACTCTACTTAGATATTTACATATGTATGCTGATTTATTTAAAAAAATATCATCATAGTGACTTCAACCAAGGTTGGGCAAAACCTTGTATTGGGTATACCCAATACAAAACATGCCCCAAAAACATGGGTTAACACCCAAAACACAAGGCCAGGGTTACTAACCTTGGGTTTGCTTACCCACAGTTATGCAGCTGGTAGCAATCATGCTGTTATCTTAATATATCCATGAGGTAGCAGCTGTTTCCAGTTGAAGTTTGATTGGATATTTGATTTCATGCCCTTTTAAACTTCAGTTCCAACATCAGGCAAATATAATCATGCACCCTGCTGTTATTTACTGTGTAACATTTTAGTTGTTTCCTTCATTCTGTATTCTTTGTGCAAACTATGTAAGACAGTCATCAAATGACCCAATTACAGAAAAAATAGCTACATATCCCATATGAAGTCTTGTCACCTAAATGAAGTTTCTCGAATTCAACAGTCCACTTTGCAAATTACTACTCTGGATAAATTTGTCCAATTGAAGTTGGTTGATGAACAGCAGAAAAATAACATTTTAATGGCATTTGCTGAAAATTCTTAGTCTTTTAGAACTATAGATGGCAAATATTTCCGTCAAGCATTTGCTTCATCAATTTAAAAGAGCTTTAACAGGAAATCACTATCAATGCAGACAAGGAAGCTTGCTACTGAAGCTAAGAAAACGATGATGGCTAAATACGCAGGAAAAGATGTGTATCTTTTACTAGATGTAGGTGCAATGAATCGTCAGCATCACTTGAATTTTTCATTTGAAGTGGAAGGGCATACTGTTTTCTTAAAAAGTATCCTATCTCAGTGATTGAGAACTATGGAAATCAGAGTTGGTTCAACCACAAATTCAGTTTCTGAGAGACAATCAGTTGTTTGTGTTTTTTATAGTGGCTGAAAATGCCACCACAATTCAAAAAGCATTAGAAGAAGTTTCTGCTGAGGAGTTTGAGGAAGTACATGATGAAAACAAGTTGAATGAAATCAAAATTTTACTTTTTTCATAAAAGTTAATTAAATTGACCTATAAAACCAGAGGCAGATTTAGGGGTTTGACAGGCATGCTAGCCACTGCCCCTCCAGAGGCGCACTTAGGCCTACCACTAACTCTTTTTTTTCCTTTTTGCTGTTATGTGCTGAGTAGGCTAAAGCAAGTCTCATGATGTGTATCTCTCTGTACTTCCACCTATTCTACAATAGCAACCTTCTTGAATCATCTGATGTCAAAGAATTTAGAGATGAAACCAAAATTAAGTAAATCTACAAGGAGTTTCAAGTAGGCAGTGGAATACCAAGAACTGAGCCAAGCTAAACCCACTGCTGATGCATGGGTAAAGCCATGTTTCTTAGATGATGCCTCCAAAAAAAGACAATAACAGCATGTGACAGTTTTCACATTAGTAGTAGAAGAAAGACAGTGGAGATCTCAAAAATTGACATTTTGACCTTGTCTGAATCACAAATTGAGGTTCTACAATATCAGTTTGTACCACTAAAACATTATTTCTAGCATATATGTTGCATTCACAGCAGGCATTGGTTGTTTTGTTTGGATATATCTTTCCATAAAATCCTGGCATATTTCAGCCTGGTCTAAATTCACCTCATATTCCAACTTATTTCCTGCTTGTGAGCATCTACCAACCAATTTAAATTTTATAATAATAAAAGTGAAACCAAATTTTGGTTCCATCCTTTTTCTTCAAAACCCACAACTGTGTCTTAAGATTAAGGAATTCTGATGGGTGCACAATATCAATAACTACTATGTCATGGGCATTATTAATTGGCTCATCCAAATATGTTGTAAATTTGCCCAATCCCACTGGGTGGCATACCCCATCTTCTCCACACTTGTCAGATACTATCATTACAAGAACCATTACTTGGGCACAAATCTACTTTTTTCTCATCAATCAAGTGAACCCTCCAATTAAAAACATGTGTATTTATTAAGGAAAAGTGAAAACTATTTATGAATCTAAAAACAGTTGTTGATTAAAATCAATAATTTTATTATGTCACACAAGACATCACTGTTAACTCAATAAAACACAAATGTATTTAAATGAAGCATGAATTGAAATATTGATGGAAATCTTTCCCAAAATTAATGTTTTGTTAGTGAAATAAAAAAATGAGCAATCAATTTATTATACATAATTAGGTTACATCATTAGTAATTTTTATTAAATTATAATGCAAGGTGTTATCAGTAACTTCAAATTGACATAGTAGCAGTGCCATTAGCTTTTTAAAATTTTTCCCATTTGTTCAAATATTGAGTGTGATATACAATCATCCTATGCCAGTAATCTCACTAGATAGCCTTGCTTAGTACAAAGTTTCATGGTTATTTTACTGATATATGATTTTGAAACTGGTATATACATGAGATTTTGTTTTTCATGGTGAATGATGGGGATTGCATTACATTTTTCTTCATGTGTTATTGAAAACAGGCATTTATCCAACACAGGTACTACCAACATGCTAAGGTTCTACAATGTCTGTGTGTATCATTACAATATGGTTTCCACCAAAAATAGCGCAGTCATAATTGGCAGTTGTTACTGTTTTTTGATATATCTTTTTGTAAAAGCCTAGTAGATTTCCAGCTTGGGCTAATTCTATTTCATATTCTGAATCATTCTTCACCATTAATAAACTGCCAACCATTCTAAACCATAAGGGCTTAGTGTGAAATTTATATATTCATAAGAGTTCTTGAAAGCTATGCATATGCCCTGAATAAATTTCCAATTGGGTTATGTTTCCATCTTTATCCTATAAAGTTCATGTTTAGCAGTTACAATTAGAAATTTTAACAGGTATTCAAAATCAATTAGCACAACATCATAAGCATTATATATTGGTTCATCCAAAAATGTTGTAATTTCATTCAATCCCTCAGGGTGAAATACCCCAACCTTCCATCATTTTTCAGATAATAATGTTACAATAACCATTGCACATACCACATGTCTATGAGTTTGTTACCAGCTGAGTGAACTTCAATGTAATGTGTGTGTATTATATTATTATCAAAATAATTTATAAATAGTACATGAGATTTTATCAAATAGAAGTTTTAGATTATTTTATTAAGAACATTATCACACAAAAAATCATTAATAAATGGTGATTCAGTAAACACAAGCACCTTTGGTATTTTATTAAAATATATAAAAGCATGAAATATACAATAAGCACCACAAAGCAGAGATGTTCCCTGAAATCTTGTTTTTCTATCAACCTCATAAATGCAAAATCCTGGATAGGTGGTTTGACAATAGTGTTCAATGTTGGGTTAATAGCTTAAGGGTCATCCAAGATGGTCCTTGAAAATTAAGTAACCATTGACATCTCATATAATCAACAGCTAATGTCTACCAGGGTGATTATGAGGGCTTGCATTTTCAATCAGAAATGAGCCTTTAACCAAACTTGGTTGAATATCATCCAAAGAATGTACACCAAAAAATCAGAAGCAGAGAGAGGGAATTTGTAAAGAAATACATCAGTATGCCCTGGATATTTAAATAATTGTTTGCAATATCTAAATTTGATGTAGAGCCAAAACAATAAACACATCATGTGACGGCAAATTAGTAAATTACACTTAAAACTGTAAAATATCAGATATTTATTGTCAATTCAAAATTCTCTTTTAACAAAACCATAGCTATCATTGAAATTGCATGTATACTAAGCAGTTTTGACCATTTCAAAAGTAATCTTGAATTATCAATTCCAATCAATCCACCAATGGGGTTTATTTGCAAAATTTTTACAACACCAACATTGTGTATACTGTGTTTCTGTAATAGATAGTTTGTAAATGTGCAAATTTTAAATGTGGGTCTTTGGTAGTGTGAATATGATCTCCCACAGTTTGAATTTCATCAAGTTTCAACATCTTTCTATGATACAATGATTTGCAAAACACATTTATTATCCCTTTATAACTTTTCACTGTTTATTAATATAGACTTTGGAATTGGTTCCCACAAAATGATAAATTCCATCAATTTGGTGTGTTTTTAAAATCCAGTGTTAAGCATATATTTGCTCAATTCAGGATACAAAACCTCTTTGTTGGCCTCTCAATGCTAGTCAGATCAAAAACTATAATCACATGTTTGTTATACTGTGTGCAGAGAATTCTGCCACCATTATTATTTATTCCCAGGGCCTTTATTGATTGCCTGTGCATAGTTGTCATTTCCAACTAACATGAGGGTCTATGTAATATTTGATCTGCTGCAGTTTATAGTAACTTGACAGAGCCCTCTAAATTAATATGAAAATGCATTTTCAACCCTAACCCCTGTATACTGGCTATTTAGAACAATTGCCAAGGCAATTCTTCTAACAGGTTCATTGAGAAAAACATTTTCTCTAGTAAACATGCTCTGTCCAGATGGAATGTGTAGGGATTCTTGTAAAGTGGTATGTAGCAGAAGTGATCAATAACATTTTTCAATTGCCAAATGCACATTTTCTATGACTGTGAGCTTTCTTAGATTTAGGAAGGCACCTGTAATTTGCATTTTGTAATCTATATCTCCATCTGAAATTAAAGAAAAATCGTCAGGTGATTTTAAAAGCTTTAGCTAAATGTCAACACCAGGTATTAGTAATTTTTCACATTGGAAAAAATCTATCAGAAGAGGGCCATAGAAGCTTGACACATGGTTTTCCCTTGTTAGCACTCTACATCTAAACTTACCATCATTTTCATCACAACCTTTCATCAGTTTATCAGGGTGTTTTTCATAATAATACCTGCTTTTTGTTAATATTGAAGTCTTGTTGGCTGCACTTTTTGATGTTTCATTGGTGGTCACAACCATATGAGGTTATACCACATAACCCCTTTAGGAATTAAAACACTATTTGCATATAAACTATAATTGCTAAACACTGAGTGTAAGGTGTTATTTGCTAAACAAACTTGATCTTGTTTTGTATTGTCTGCATCATCCCAAACTAGGTTCCCACCATTGCTTTTGCATACACTTTTCACCAATAAACCAAGATATATACTCTGCAAATCAATGTACTCATTTTTCTCTTACCTGAAATTAAATTCAATGAGTGGCCCACTAAACCAGAAGTTGGGTAATATTCCTGGGTACTACTGCCATTAAAGTTTACCAATACCTTATGATGTAGGAAAATATTCAAACAAGAATAAGTGAATGTGGTCATAACAGGGATCAAACTAATATCAACTATCAATGTGTACAGCTATATATACCAAATTCTTTATGATAAGTTTTTTTTCACTATGCATGGACTAGGTTTAAGTTGTTTTTTTGCTGTGGAAACTGTAAATTGTTTTATTCCACATTTTGTTTTAATTGTTTTTGTTATTCTCCCCAGCTCAGAGAAGATTTGTTCACAATTCCTACCTCATTTATTAAAGTGATTACTGACTGTGTTTCCTGCTACATTGCCAATTCTGCATTTTAAAACTGTTTTCACATTTTCACCAGAGAATATGTCATTTAAATCCAAAATTGATTCATCCAAAATCTGATTACTGATATTGTTCAATACATTTTTCAAGGGTGGGATCATTTTCAATGCTAGTGCTATAGCAACTTGCCTGAGTGTAGCAATCATTTCAAAGCCTTTCTGATGAGTTATTGCTGTAGAGTTTCTACCACTTGCCTATTCACTGTAATATATCTCCACTCTGAATGATTTGACAATTATATGTATAGGTTATTTATACTATTCTATTTTGTCCATGCACACTTTCTAATTACTCTAGTCAATACCTTTGTTAGAATTTCCCTTCCATTATTTCACCATTGTCATTACTATTTGAATTTAATTCATATGTAATGGGTATCATGGGAAACACTTTGTTAATTTTAAATACCTCAGTTTGAAATTGTGGTGAATAGCCATTTTAAAATGTGTAATTAGATTTTGAAATTCTTACCAAGTCACCAAGGTGAAACAAAGGTGGTCAGTAATGTTTATTACTAACACTCATCAGTTTTCCAACCAAGTATGGTACATGTTTTTTTCATACTGAATTTGGAGACATGCTTATTGTGTGATTTACTCTGGAATTTAGCCATCAACAATTAGTTGTAGTTTATCTATATATTTAAAACCTCTGTTAAAGTGTAAATATGTAAATAGAATTTCTTTAAACTTCTTATCATTCTTTCTGCACACACCACTTTCATGTTTCAATTTGTGCTGTACATTATTATACAATGTTAAATGTGTGCATGCCTTCTTTATAATGAGAATGGGCAGAAATTTACATGAATTTATATATTTTCAATTTGAAAAAACAAGCACATAGTTTCAATTAATTGGTGTTTCTTTCTAATGTTATATATTGCACATATTACATTTATTTTGCACTCTATCATTGTTAAGTATTTTGCTTTCCTAACTGTAAAAAGCAATTATTAATCATTCCTCTATTAGTTTTCTAAAGAGGCACTTGATTATTTCATACCAGTGTGCATGTTTTTTTTACAATTATTGTATATAAAGTTATTAATTTAGTGCATGGAATCAAAGAAATTCTTCCTCATTAATAATAATCTTGTCACACAGTGTTTTGGTATAAGGAATTAGAATGATAGTTAACTTTCCACAGTGTGAAAAACAGCACAAATCAGTGACAAGTGTACTCAAAGATTGAAGGCAATGCATTTTGGTTTCAAATGCATCTGCATGCAAATAACAAGGTATGATGATACTTTTGTTTTCATCACCTAAGTATATTATATTATTTTATGTTCAAATTTGCACATTTTTAAATTTCCAATTTAAACTAAATTATACATATCAATTTTTGCCATGTTGAATATTTTGTTTAATATCATGCATTTTAAGTTTTCCTATTTTTTCAACTAGTAGCTTACTGAAACTATAAATTATAAACATTGGTTTTTACTTTGTGTTTATCATTTGGATGATATTAACTGGGTATGCATCAAAATTTTCAAGCCATTGTAAAGTTTATACAACTGTTATATGATTTTATAGAAGTTGTTTTTCACCTACAAATTATTATTTCATAATTTTCTCAAAAATCTTTGTGATCTGTCTTTTAAATACCATGCACATACATACTATTTATTATCCATTTACAAGTATTTGTACATTTAAATGGTGATCTAAACATGTAATTGTGACTAGTTTAACAATTGGAAATCATATCTAGCAATTGGAAAAAATCAATATCAACTACAAGGCAGTGAACAATGAGTGTGTTATCATTTCCATACCAACTACAAAATGGGCAGATAAGGAATACTTACATTAAAGCTATATTGGATATTAGCAAAAAACAAATTAAATGTATGGAATTTTTACAATGAAATAGCAGCATATTTGAAAAATAAAAATGTAACCTTTTGCATGTAATGTTTAGCTTTCCTGAAAAATGAATTAAATGATGGTGATTAATCATTGGCAACACCTGGAATTTTTGGTGAAAAAGAAATTTAATGATTTGCAAAAATGTAATGTGAATTAAGTCAGCAATGTATCATCACAAGTGCAATGTAACTGTAATTAGTCAATTAGTCAGCTAATGTATATTAACAATTGTGTATGCAAACAATAGTAAGCATGCAAAAGAAAATGATCACATAAATAAGTGAGTTGCTATGGCAAGGATATGAATCATTGTAAAATGTGTAAAGTAAATTGACACTGATGTAAATAAGTGAGTCACTATATATATATATATGTTTATGAATCATTGTCAAATCAGTCCTTGTAAATGCTGCAAAAATGCGTCTGTAATTACATTACCACTTGATGGCATTGCAAACCCCTTTCTAATATCCAAGAGTCAGTCAAGGTCAAAATGTTATTTTTGAGATCTCTCCTCACTTATTATAACTACTCACATCAAGAGCTTCAGTCTACAAGGGAGATGCCCTTTTAGAGCAGGTATTGGTTGCTAAATAGGAGAAGTTTTTGCTGCAGACAAGCAATTATTATAGTGAACTATTGAGATGGAAAAGGCATTGTTTGCAAATCACACATTTCTTCATGGGTACAGACACATGCTGTATTCCCTCCTCAAATATGAGAACTTCTTTTTATATTGGCTGTGCTCTGTATTGCTAGTCATGAGTCTGAGCAATCATTCTGATGTCTTTGAGAAATTCACCATTGGTTGTGCACAAACATGAGAACAAACCAACTATCTGACCTATGTATTGTAGCTATAAACTTTCACCATATTGAGATTTCTCTGGCTAAGTAGCTTAAGCAAATAATGCAGGCTCAGTCCTTTTTTAAATTACTTCCATTTATATCAAGTGTGTAGTGCCTTAAATGAATATATTCTTTTACAAAGATTATCATTTTGAAAAAAGGGTAGTCTCTCCTTCTATCAAGCCATTTTGGCATTGTACAGTACACAGAATTTGCATGGAATATGTTTCTTTTTTTTATTGAGACACTTCTGCTATAGTATCAAAAGTGTTAGGTATCTTGGGACACTGTATATGAGGTTTTGTGATGTTTTGCCTCAGCCCACCCCCCCTAAATATTGACTTAGATTCACTCTTGGAAAGTTCAACATGTTAATGTAAAAGACTACTAAACATCTTTAGATGGAACAAATTTAATTTGGGTTGTCATGGTCATCAAAAGTCAACTTATTGGAGTTTCATTAGGATTGCCTTTTCACTATTGTCAGAGACTTACAGTATGCAATGTTTTACACATTTCCATGCTTAATTTGGTTGATGCTGATTAGAACTGCAAAATCTCTAGAATGTAAATTTAACTAATATAAATTCTATATAGATATTTGCACATACATGCTGATTCAATTTTAAAAATCTTCATAATGACTTCAACTGCCAATTTTTATTCAAATGTAACTGATTTGGTTTTAGGCACCAAATATGGAAAATACTACTGTATAACTCATTCAATTTCATTGCAGGATTTATCATTGATATTGTGGTTTGATGCAGATGAATGCTTAGGTCTCCTCTCACATTATCTTGATTTT
Source organism: Hofstenia miamia (assembly GCA_900660155.1). Lineage (NCBI taxonomy): Eukaryota > Metazoa > Xenacoelomorpha > Acoela > Hofsteniidae > Hofstenia > Hofstenia miamia. Next base: position 1,391,706 of record CABFPE010000044.1, read on the forward strand.
CATTCTGATAGCCATCTGGCACCCTCACCCTCTTTATGTGCTTCAGTGTGCATTCATAGAAAGTATCATTTATACACATTGGGAAAAACCAGAAGATGGTTCAACACACTGAAACAGTTTACTAATAATTGACAGTTATGTCAGTAGTCAAAAAGCTATTTGATAACTGGGAAATATTAAAATTCAATGTCAAAAACAATAATGCTGATATTCCTCAATCCTTCAATTACATAGCAAATACATTTGCAATGTTAGTATAGATAATTGATACAACATCAATTTTAGAAAGAAATTGAAAGATTATATGCATTGGGCTAAATATACTGCTATATTGCTAGTAAAAATATTAGTTTTGTTGCTTTAGTTGCACCTGAGTGTGTAAGCAAAATGAACCCTTCCAGTGATGAATATGTGCAAAGCTTTAGGCTTAGAAGGGGTCTGATATGCCACCCCTTTTATGAAAATGCTTTTACCCTATTCCTTAGTCGACAATGACATTAAAATTCACAATATTATTATCTAATGCCATCTAGTGTGCCCTATGTAGTAATAAGTATTTTCCAGATGTATTTTCAAATGTTTTTCATTAAAAATTTTCCAAAAATGACTTTGATTTTGGAACTATAAAGAAATGAACACACGTCATTTTTATGTCATCAAGTTATTTACTTTTCTTAGCTCTCTTCTTCATTCCATTGCCATGTGGCAACAATGCAATGGAATGATATTTCCTTTTCAATTTCATAACTATTTACACAATATTTGTAAAACAAGACTTTAAATGAATATAAATTAATGATTTTGAAAATCTGGTTATTCAATTGAAAAATGAAGAAGAAATTTAGCAAGGCCTTTCTAAAGATTTGAGTAATTCAATAATTTCATTTACAGCTAAGTCATTATGTATATTAGTAAATTGCACAAACATTATTGCAAACTGCAAACATACATACCAAAAAAACTAAGAATCAGTAAAATGTGTAAATCATGATTAATTATAAAGTGGTTTCAGTGAAGTTTGCAAATTATCATTGACAAATATATTGTGGCCCTTTGTATTTCATTAGAAAGTCAGCAAGAGAATTAGAGGATTGACAAAATTTCCAGCTTATGAGGCATTTACTTCTGGCAATACTTCTTAAAACCACAATCAGTGGTAGACAACGTTATTCAAGAGAAACTTACCTTTGAAAATTATATTTAGTTGGTAATCAATTAAAACGCAATCACACACCAAATTGTCAATCATTTTGGCGTTTTCTCTGAGATGAATGCATTATCTCTTGTAAATGACATTCTATTGAACTGCTTCTGCTAAAACTGGAATCTATTTTGATTTTCAGTGAAAACTGGGTTTCGATTTTTTTCAGGATGCAAAACTACCTCTAAAGAAAGGCCATGAAGTGATCAATGGAAAAAATCTAGCGGAGGGCAATGATCAAATTATCAAATAGCAAACATTTAGATTTATTAAACTACATTCAACTTGACTCTGCTCAAATTTACAAATAGATTATATTTATTTCAGATTTTTCAATAGTAAGCACCTTCATATATTTATAGAAGTACAAAAATATTAATACAAATGCTGTTGAGATATATATATATATATATATATATATATACACATGTGAATTAAAAAGAAATATGAACTAAATGTTCATAAAAGAAATTAAAGTGGAATTAGCACTTAGAAATAAAGTTTGTTTGAGCAATCTGCAATTTTATCTTTTGATAATAACGAGGAGATTGAGAGAGACTTCGTTTAATGCTCATAGTAATATCAATAGCAACCGGATAATGTAAGCCATAACTTTTAAATATGATAGTATCACCAACATTTGCTTTGTATGCAACAGACATAAGTATCATAGCTTTTTTGAAAGATATGAGATATTTTGAGATTGGAAGACAAAGCCACAATGTCTGGAAGGTTTATTTCTAAGGCATAGTCAGAAATGCCTACCCACTAAACTTTAGTAGATATTTTAAAAAAACGAGATCAAGATATGTAAAATGGAAGAACCAACTGGATCCGTAGGAATTGAACAATTCCAAAGTGAGTATCTGATACATTATAAACGGATTTTGACACAGTGAACCAAATGTTAACCTTGTTACCAAAAGTGTGTTGTCAGCATTTGAGCTGCTGACGTCCATCCTTAAATGGATCAATTCATAACGAACACATATGCTCAGGGTTTTCTGTAAGCTAAGCAGCTGATTGACTCAGTTTGAATTAGAATCCGATTTCTATTAGTGATGACACACTCTTCACACATATTTCATATTTTCGTACTTTGTCGTATAGTCAATGGCAAGGAAAATGCTATTCAGTTTTGGCAGCAACATCAAATGAATCTGATATTTATAATATTAATGGGGGTGGAGGGGTAGAAGCAAAAAGATCAAATAGGAGCAGCAATGGGGAATCCTCATAGTTGATAATGATCTTGAGACCCTCATTAGCCCACTTGTTGAATATCTATCTGATTAGCCTAAGTTTATCTGTGAATTTGTTGACAATGCTTATTCTGCAACATAGGGTTGAGTTAAAAGTCTCTATTATGGGAGCAGCAAAGCAACGAGTGAAATGAGGAAATGGTTACCAAGGACCAACGATCAAATGTGTAGAAGATAAATGGCAAATAACAAAGTCGTCAGAGTCGTTACAACAAAATATTACAGAAAAAATTACTTTTCTCTTCACTAAAACTGAGCACCTATGAAGAATAACAAAAATGTTTACAATTAAGTTTTACTGACAAACAACCATAACGTACATACATGCGTATTGAATTAACCCTGCATGTGCAAATTGCAAGTATTACAAATTGCTGCTATTAGTAGCCGCTTAATGTTTAGGGAATTTTTAAATGAATGCCCTCCAATAATTACAAATTATGACACGCCCTTTTTTGAAGTAGCTTTGCATAGGAGGTACAGAGTTTGCATCCACCAGAATTCAAATCAACCAGAGTTTATATCGACCACTTTCAACATGAGAATTGCTTTTGAAACTCCTATATACCATGATGAGCACAATTATAGGATTATATGAAAATAATTCTATAATTATATAAAATTTACATGTAAATTTTTTTCTGACATTGGCAAAAAAGCAATATTTTGTGTTTATTCAATTTGATTTCACAATCTACAGTCATACAAAAATGCTAAATATAATTTATTATCCAACAAATTTATATTAATTGTTTATAATGTGAATATTTGATAGCAAAAAAGGCTTTATTATTGGCTCATTTTTGGATAAATGGTTGGGCCAATTATTGTCCCAGTGGCCAGTCACCAACAATTGTCAATAATGGAAACAATAATAGGCCATCAGTGTCGCATAAATCCTTGTTCCGTGTGTATCTCGTATATAAGGAAATATATTATAATTAATAAGATAAGATAAACAAATGAACTATCTTAGGGCTTCACAAATTTTCATAAACAAGTGTTAAAATATATTACTTTGTCGGATTTATTAAAGGTTTTGCTCAATCAATTTGAAATTATAACCTTAATTACAGTTTTATTTTGCAAATAGCACATTCTTATTTTTATTGGATCTTCTGTGTAATTTTTTTAGTATTAGAAGAATTTGTTACTAATAATAAGTAGTGTTAAGAGTTATTCTATACCTGTTTTTTCAATTACTTGGTTTTGCGAAAATTCCATGTATGATAATCATGACATTGAATTTTATCAGTGGCGTTTTATTCTGATCGTTAATCGATGATCAATTATTAGAAAGATTTCAAATTTATTAAGCCATTTTAAGTTTATTCATAAACTTAGCCATAGGCTATCTTAAATTATTTTTGACAGAGAGAAAAAAATTGTTAGAACTCGAATCCATGGATTGAATATTAGTGCATATATAATAAATATAAGAAAATAAAGATAAATGTACAAAATATGTAAAACTAGTTAGGAACTTTGCGGTCAGTAGTTTGTTGAATATCCTTGCATAATTTGAGAGAAGATCAAACTTTCTTTCATTTTTTCGTCCCATAAATTAGGACCCATTTTCTTTTACTTTTCAGATCATAGTTGGCATTGGCTAACTATTTTGGAATTAAGTGATGCAATGGATGTGATGTTCTTTGCATCTGTATTTATAGCCGATCACATAAAATTTGCCCTCTTTCGTATATTGAATTACAATTGGGAGCCATCATAGCACTCATATAATTGTGATCTCTACATATAAATCTTAGAGCATATATTTGAATGGTTTCTAACTTCTTACTTTGTTCTAATGTAATGCTGTTGTGCCATACAGGAGCAGCATATTTGCGTGATGATTGTATATGAGTTTTATATATATTAATAATGTATTGTTAAGAATTTTGCTTCATTTTAGTTGACGTAGATAGTGGAGTTTTTTTGAGGCTTTCTTTGTTATATATTCTATATGACTATCCCACTTTAGGTTCTTTTGTATTAATACTCCCAGTAATTTTGCACAATTAGTTAGATTCACTTGTAATATTTGTTTGTTTATGCAGATGGACCCTAATTATATGTGTAGACCTATTTTAGGGAACTTACTGCGTACAAAAGATATCAATGGTTGCAAGTAATTACTGATTTAAATAATATAAACGACTAGTACTCATGTAGTTTAGGTAACAGCAATATCACTCTTCAATACTGACTCCATTTAAACAATACAAGAATGGGGGGGCCCCCAACCAACGTCCAACAATTACTCAATATTAACAGTTAATGTGTAATTAAAAGTTTAAATAAAGTTGCTTCAATAGTGTTACTGTTTGTTTTCACATGTCTTAATTTCTAACTCACCTCACCATTACACTTGTTAGTACCTTTCCCCGTGTAAAGTTAACACAAGCACAAAACTGTATTTCCCTTTTTGGTTTCTTTATCTTCAAATACTATATACATGTTAGAAAACGAATGACATCTCAAATATTAATTTCTGACTAACTGTACCTCTAGTTTGCATTTGCAGTGAGATCACAGCAATGATTAACTTGCAGGGTAGTTCACTCGTTCTGAAGCCAAGTGCGCACTAGGCTTGATTTAGCATATTGATATAACTAATTTATAAATAATTAAGTAATGATAACAAATTAATCTGTTGCTGATGTTGTAGATTAGAGGTATTCAGTAGAATCACCAAACTAATTTACAAAAAATAAAACGTGGTATCTTTTTAGTAATTTTTATTTAAAAGCCTTTGTTTAATAATTAAAGTAGCGAGGATCAATTAACTCGAACAAAACCGCAAACTGCTCTTGAATAACACGTTGAATAAATCACTAATTGGTGGTTAAACACTATTGTAGACACAAGTCAATGCAAATTTAATGATCCCCCTTCACTTAGTTGTTAAGTAATTTATAGACAATTTTAGCATTCATATCAGTGATTTCAATTTCAATTTCCTGCACTTATTTTACAATTTGTCAAAATGATTTAGCATTAAACTACGCCTGGTGAAAATATTAATTTCATAACCAAAATCAAACCCATAAAGTAGTGGACACAACTTAACTAATTCATATCCGGCAAATAGCCACAACTGAATAAGTTTAAAAAGCCCTGATGGCTATTCAGAAATTATATATAACAACAACTGTAGTGATACTACATTCCCCCACCAGTGCATGCTAATTGTGAAATTAACTGAGCGTCCTTGGCGGACCTACCAATGAGCTGTAGGCTTTTGTAATCAATTTCATAGACAAATCATCACCCCACCTCTTTATTCTCGCGAATTATGTCTGCTTTGTTTGTCTCATTACTGCTTCAATTTCCATAGTGACGTGACTTTTATATTGTGCATAGGTCGGATCCTTTAAATGCCGATTTATTTTGTATTTGTTCCATAGACTATTTATCTTTTAGCAAATATTGAATAGCACTTAGCATCAGGGGCCCAGCTAACCGGGAGTGCTGGGGGTGATGCACCCCCGAATATTTTTCTCAGAGGGGCAGCAAAATAAGAATTTAGCAGATGTAATAGATTCATTTTATTTTCAATTCATTTTCTAAATTGCATTATTTAATAAGTCTATCCATTTCTACATTTTTTGCAATGAAAAAATGAATAACTGATTTCTGTTTTTTTGTAAATATAGTTATTGAATTTCAGACATTACTAGGGTGAGATGCTTTGTTTATATTTTCGGGTTACTGACTTGTTTTATTCTTCTAAATGAACAATTAGCTTCAATGTTCCCTAATTTGATTTTGAAGGAAGTCTTTTATAACTTCTAGAAAAATTTATATAACTTTTTTGATTTTCAATTCAGAAAGTCTACATCTATATTTAAATTTTGTATTTATAATCTTTAGGTATTTCTACCTATAGCCTTGAGAATAGAAATAACGTCTGATAGGCCTAGCTTTTTTATCCAACACCATAGAAAAATCGCCCATCCATGGGCAATATAACACAAGGTGTTATATCATAACCTTTGCCTAGTCAATTTCAATTTACTATTCAATGTTTCAGGCAAGTATGCAGGATTTTCAGACGGGGCGTTCTCAGTCGCGATCAGGTGAATATGACCAAAAGAAGGGTGAAGATCCACGAAATTTTTCAAGTTTCAAAAATGCACACTGAAAATGCATTTCATGACCTAAGTTTTTAAAATATTTTAGTTTTGTCAAAATTTTTTTGATTTAAAGAGTAAACTGAATATTTAAAACAGGCAGGAGTGGGGACCACTGTTGTGTCTTATTAAATATTAATCTTATCTTCGTATTTTTTTTGATTTGACATACATAATATTGTTTTCAAACACTTATAGGTCATCAATTATCAGTAAAAAATAAATTCAGCTTAGTGGAAGTCAGGATAGAACAACGCGTCACTAATTTCATTTTCTTGTTGAAACATGCATCCCGATGGCCGTTGCTTCCAATGAATGATCAGTTAGTAAGCTCAGAATTGGCAAAAACTGCTAGAAAATAGTAATGGGCGAAAACTGACTGGAAGAACTTATGCTCTTATATTGTGAAAAATATTTGAAAGAAAATTTGGAAATGGATATTGCAATAATACGAGCACTACAATTGAAACTGCAACAATTGGTTATTACATATTTGTATTTCATTTCTATTTCAGTTCACTTTGATTTGTTTATGGTATTGGTGAGACATTCAAAATTCCACTAAGTTTTTGTAAATCATCGACTTTTTAGTAGAGAGTTTTACCATTAAAGTAGGGTAGGGAAACATTAAAAAGCTTCAAATTTTAAAAGATTAATTTGAATAGAATTGCGTGATATAGTATTTTGTGGTGAAGCTGAAATTGCTTTACTATATTACCAATATACAATACAATCTTTAGATTTGCTTGCGAGATATTTTGTCATTTTTTCAACATTATAATTAAGATTTAGGGACATTTATAATTAGGACAGGAAAATTTTCTGTGAATAAGCAAACATTTGAATAATCATTATTTTTTCAAGCAATCCTAGTGATTTAATATACACTAGTGATCATACACATACATGTTCTAGATGAAATTTTTGAATATTTTGATAATTATAAAATGGATTATCAAGATTATGCTATGCATGCTGTAGGCGTAAAGAATAAAACTAAATAATTCTAATTGAAGCTCTTGCAGGGGCAGCAATTTTGCTAATGCACCCCCTCAAATATATGTTCTCGCTGGGCCTCTGCTTAGCATAGAGGCATAACCCCTTCAGAATTATCATTATTGTCAATGCTGCATCTATTTTACTTTGTTCACTTCTCTCCTTGTTTTTGTATTCAGGTAAAAATGTATAAATATATCCAATAATTACATACCCGGCAATATTGAATCATAGAACACTGAAATATATCTCAGTACAGCTTCCTGCAACAGTTCATCTGGATCTAATACTCCGGCTGTTATCATTGTTATTATCTTGCAGTGGCGCACATAGGGGAGGTTTCCGGGCTTCCGGAAACTGCCTTTTTTCTACCAGGAAACTGCCCTTTTTGTCTATATTACCAAAACATGTATAACACATTTTACCTGTATAAATCTATTTTCATATTAATTACAAACAAGACTATATAATATATATGCAAGTAAAATATAATATTAAGACTTGAAGCTTCCTTATTTTGAGATGAAAACTTTTGCCTTTAAATTGTTAGTAAAAAAATAAGATCACATCGATGTTGATTAATTAAATACGTGAAAAGAATAGATGACAAGCTTTTCATCTATTCTTTCCACTCAGTTGGCAGAATGCCAGTTAAATGTAAAACGGATTATTGCCAATCACGTCGTGTTCAGCAGAATGTTCTTTCAGTCTGCTCAAACGTTTGAAAGGTTGTCTTCACTCTTCAATGGCACAAAATCAATTAACAAATTTGGCTCTGTTGAGCATTCATCACGCTATACCTGTTAATCGCGATATGATAGTAAACACTTTCTGCAAAGTGCATGCAAGGCAGTCTGGAAGTTGATCACATCGATGTTGACTAACATGCATGTGATTTGTTACATATACTTTATGTTATAATGTACTTATGACTGTATTGTACATTCTACATGTTATATTTGCTTTTCAAAAAGATGTTGATCTAATTTTATTTGACTTTTAATTTCAATACTTTGCATAGTTTATGATGAGAATTGTTTCGTTAACTTTTTTTCTCATCATCTTAATTAGTGACATTATTAAATAAGTCAATACACTAAATATTACTCAAAATTATTAACTTATACATACACTCGGTAGTGCCCTGCACTAAATAGTCACTGGTGCCCTTTTCTTGAATTGGAAACCCCTAACCAAAAATGCTAAGTGCGCCACTGTCTTGATGCAATGGGTTACATTATAATAGTGGTTTGCTTTCTCCCAAACAATCTAGCCAGACTAAATCATAACTTTCTGAAAATAGAATTAATACACCAGATCTAGCTCTTTCCTAATGTTTTTAATTTTCTTAATCTGTAAGCAAATAGGCATACTTTTTTGATAGACATCTTTCATCATTAGCTTTTCATCTATATAAAATCTCTCTTTATTGTCACCTTCTTTCAATGCTCTCCTCATTTCCTTGTAAACAGAAGATTTCATGTTCCTTTCTGCATCTCTGATCTTGTTGATGGAGTTGAGTCTATATGGTATACTAACATGTAGTCTCAGTTTTCCTTCTTCACTATCTATTCTGGATGTATCAAGAATGTGTGGTATGCATAACAAGTTTTCCTTTTTTATTTTCTTTTCCAAGTCAGTAAAATCAGTTATCTCTTTTCCTAGTCTAGCTGTTCCAATTGTTAATGGGTAGTTCATTACTGCTTTACTTATATTCTGCCAAAACAAATTTGGCAATCCTTTATATTGTAGTAAACTGAAATCTTTCCTTCTTATTAACATTTCTGCTGTCTCACAGTCCACTGCCAATGCTATTGCAGTCTCTGGTTTTCTTATTTTGTTGATCTTTTCCAATATAAATGCATCATAAAGATATTTTCATCATTGCAACTGTATCATTGTTCTTTGTCACTCCAAATCTTCTAGAAACTATTCCCAGTTGTGGTGAATTTTTTATTTCTTCTATTACCACTATCTTTTCTTCTTCTCTAATATGCCATTGGGGTGTCTGATGTGGTAACATTTCAAACTTATTTTTGATGTTGGTTTTTTCTAGTAACTCTCTTAATCTAAGATGCATATAAATTTCTGATGTACCTAACAGTTCTTTCTCTGTGTAGAATACTTCCAGTGATTTCATTATATGCTCCAGTATTCTGAATTGTATAATACAATTCTCTTCTTTTGTAAGTGTGCTGTACATTTTGTGGATATTGCTATATGAACTTGTTGGGTATGCATCATCCCATGTGTGAAAAATTTCATTATTCAGACATATATCTCATGCTGTTTTATAAATTCAATATACTTAAGTGTAGACGCATTTACCTTCTTCATCAGACTTTCCATACATAGTGGTCCATTCTCTATTGTGTAGAATTTGTATTTCACTTCATTTGTTGTTCCCAACATGTAGTTTCTTAGTGTGTCAGAGAATATTTGTGTATCAGGGTAACAAATTCCAGTGATACCATCCAAGTTATTACAATAATTTTAGTTATTTATTATATTTGCAACTACATTGCTTATAAATAATTAACCAACTTCCATTTAGATTGTCAACAGCAGTAGATGACAGGGCCAAAACCTGAAGCTGAACCATGAAATCAAGAAGGATTGGTATCCAGCAGCAATTACCAGTTACTATGCAAATGGCTATGACTCATGAAGCTCTCTCAGTGATTGTGGTTTATGATGTATTGTGCAATGCATCCCTGTGTTGCTTACTCTTAACAAATTTTACATTGGTTGCTCTTGTTATTGGAAATGGTAATAAAGGGTGCTTTCACTTCTTATGTACCTTACATGTAAATAACCCTAAATATAAATGACTACAAGATCCTGCATACATCTGAGCAACCAATATGGCCTGTAGAAAGATGACATTTGAATGTCCACAATTAAATAATGTAAACAATAACATAAATAGTAGGGTCCTCATAGACACCTCATATGTGTAATAAAGTTTGTTATGTTTAACATCATTCAAGAAGTTGGATCTAAAATATATGGTTAACCTACATTCAGCTATCCAGCTGTTTGATAACATTAGTTATAAAGTGAATCAAATCAATAGAAATGCTAAATTGAGAAAAACCCTTAATCATATACCTATCCTAAAGCCACACTTTCATGAACAGGGCATAACACTAATGCAGAAGCTGATGTAAATTGCAGAATACTGGAGCAGCCACCTGAAGGCTGGTAAATGCATTCTTGCAGTCCTTGAAAACTACTTGTGTGCCTGAACATTTTATCTTTCCATTTGCATTAGATAATCAAACCTGATATAAAGCAAATGTAAATCTACATGATTTATTTTATCAAATTTCTGTTTTTATAGTAATTTTGTTTTCATTTAATATGTAATCTTCATCAGCTAGTTTATACAACGTGTTATTAACTTAGCTAAGTGTTTTCAGTTAACTGATTTGTCAAATGCTTTTGCCAACAGGCAGTAATACTGTAATACTGCTTAGTTTACAAAAATAGTTAATTGATTAAAAATATAATCAAAAAATATTAATCAACCTAAAATCAAAAAGTATTTAATTTCTTTATTTTCTTTTTTCATCACCTCTTCTTTTTCACTATTATGCCACAAAATACTTAAAATCCATATTGCTGCTTCTATTTTTTAAAAAATCATACATTAATGTTCTGTCTATCTCTTAGCTCCCAGTACCTTCTATACTCTGTGATGGTATTTTCCAATTGGACTATGTAAATCTATTTTTGGCCACACTTCATCAATTGGTTCAATCAACTTGATGTCTTTCCATTAGTTGTAGCCTTTTGATAATGTCTCTTGGTTTTATGATAAAGCAAATGACAGTTTAACATCTGTGATGTTTGATATGTTTACTTGTGGATTAGTCAATTCCATCAACTGTGCTTTCAGAACTGCATCTAGTGAAATTCTTCCATCCTCCATTAATCTATGGCCCAGTAGTTTCTTATTTAACAATATATCAGTGTACACTAACCTTGTTATAAAGTTTTCTATCCTGTAGTGTAAACATTTTATGTAATCTGGTATTTCCATGTTTTCCAATTAACAATGTACAACACAGATTCTAGCTTGCTTCACCAATTTGTAGCTGATTTTGATTTTTTCAATGATCTTATGTTTATAAACTTCATCAGTTATTAAAATATATATTATCATTGTTTTTATAATCTACATTGATTGATTTGATCTTTGTGATGTTATGGTTTATTGCTAGAATCTTGTTTAAATTATCTAGTTTTAAATTTACTTCAAACAATGTGTGCATTGTACTTCTCTATCTACAGTAGTTTCTCAACAGATCTATCATCATGTTACTATCATATAATATTAGTGCATTACACTTGGGCCTTCCTTCTGCATGAATGACATATGGAAATATTGTTGCACTGTATTGTTTCTTATGTCTATCCACATCACTTACTATCAATTTCTTAGTTCCAGTTGATATGTTTCTATCCATGTTATACTTTGCTTTCTGCATTGCTATAAAATATGTATGGAAAATTTCATCTTCAACATGTGACATTTTTTATTTTCATTAGTGTCTCTATTCAGAACATAATGTTGAGGTACTCCTAGAGGCAGATGAAACTGATTTGGTCATGTTATCACTAAAAGCACCTAATTGTACTGTACTAAATCAACTTTTATCATGTTTACATTTTTCACCAATCTTAATTTCTATTTATTTTCTCATTAGCACAGGGGCCTATCAATTCAGTTCTCAAAAGACAGTCCTGCTAAGTCCCTGTTTCACTAGTTGTACTTACTCTGCTAGATTGGCTCTTTCATCTCAGGATTGGCATCACATTTTCATCTCTTGACCATTTGATCCATCTTTACTGATTCTGTATCTTGTTTATTGTTCCTAACCAAATTTACAAGGTTTAAGTCCCAGATATCTGGGTCATGTATAGCTCTATGCTTTGAGGCTCTATCTGGTAATATCTGTTGTGGTAATGGTAATCACCCCAGATCTGAAAACCATCCAATTTTAAACACTGCAATGTAGACCAAAAGAAAAAAATATGACATTTTAATTTTCATTGTTATAGCACAAAGCAAGATTTCATGCTTTAGTTCCTATTGCACATACCTTATTGCTGCTTGGCATCTCAGAGACTAATTGATTTGCTCCAGCACAGAATTCATCATGCTGCTGACATCACACAAAGACATTATTTTTAGATCTGCTGTTAGCAGGTGATTGTGTATTATTTAACCATGTTTAGTAGTAGTTTAGTATTTTGTATAAGTAGGGCATCAATGTGCATGATTGGACAATAAAAGTTTAAATACTGCTCAATATGGTAATTATGAAGCATCATCCAAACAAATATAAGCTGCTAAGAAAGAAAGTCAATAAAAAGAACTTAAGATTGAATTTAGATATGATTAGAAATGTATTTTGAAATTTAGTATCATCTTAAATTAGTTTGTATACTGCAACCAAGAAACAACAGTGTAATTAATTACAAATTAGTATTTGTTGATATTATGATTTTGACTAAATGAAGGGGGCAAAGTCACTTCTGTTATTTTTAGCCAACATCTTGGCAGATAGTAGATTTAAAATTTGAAATTTACAGGTACTTTTTCAAGTGAATATAAATAGATTCCATTTCATTGTAACAATTGATAAAGAAATTTCTTTGGAATTCTTACATTGATTTCTTATTATGGTTTAATTATTTAATATGATATCAAGCTAAATGAGTTGTGTTTAGTAGTGGTTTGAATCTATCATGGGAATGATTCTAGGTTCCTTGTGCCAAGCCAAGAAAGTGCACTTAAGTTAGGAATATGGGTTTTTATTCTCCTTTAGCTGACTACTGATCATTATCTCACATGTATCAATATTAACAAATTTGGAATAAGGCTAGAAGGCCAAATGTATGGATTTGTATTTATATTATTCTAGATCAAAATTGATGACAATAATGTGACTGAGCATGTATCAGTTATTAGATGTAGGATAGGAAGCTGCTATATATTAGATTAGTTTATTAAAGCCAATATATTTCAGTAATGGTTCTATATAATATTAACTACACAGCAATTAACAAATCAGGTTGCAAGTACATGAAACACTTTTACAGATAGAGATTAAGTTGAGTTGTGTCTTGTCTTGAGTATACACCAACCTAGGATAGGGCACACATAAGTGATATGAATGAGCTGCAAAGTGGAACTCAACCAACTGGATCACATGCAAGCATGTGATACTGAATGTGGAGATTGGCCTTGGGTGGATGTTCAGTTACCAACAATTAGAAGAGATGCTGTAAGGCTTTGTCACCTAAATAGTGTTCATGATAATGTCTATTAATTAAAGTTAATGGAATTAAAGACAGTGAGGTAAATCAGCAAGAAATTAGTACATCCCTACCCACAAGTACATTGCTCTGGTTATAATGAGATAGCAAGGACAAATGGATGACAATGCCTGGTAGAGGATGTTACATGGTGACCATGACAGCCAAAAAAGCCAGGCAAAAAAATTGGAAAAAATTTCTTTTACTTACTTGAGTCAAGATAGTTGTTTCTTCCCAGAACACAAAGAATTTCTTCTACATATAAAGGCACCTAGAAAACATTCACTAAAACAACTCAGATACTCCAACATTACCTACAAGTAAAAAGTGTAAATACAAGCACCTTGATAGTAACACCAAAGTCAATATTCAGTGGAGAAATTCACCCACACCTAACATAATGCACTGCAACAAGAGCCTAGAATCATAACCAAGAAAGGGCGCCACTACAAACCAAATTACAAAATGACAAAAGGAAAAAGAGCAGCACTAAGAAGACAGCACCCAAAATAGTAATCCCCAGAGCTACATGCTCATTGTTGTACTCCAGAGACCCAGATTCATCCCCTGCCACAGAGTTACAGCCATTACATTTGTCCCCTGAGACAAGCTCTCAAGAAATATTCAAAATGTTGAAGAAAAGCCAGGGGATAGAAACAGTTTTAAGAAGTGAAATAAAACAATTGAAAAACAAATTCAAAGAAATGGAGTAGCAGAGTGAGAGCATGCTGAATGAAATTAAGGCAGATATGGAAATGAGTCTAGAAAGGCAGAGCAATCTATTCCAACCTGAAATTAAAACACTCACCCAACAACTATTGGAGTCCAACAACAGATTCCTGGAACAAAATCAGCAATGACAAAGAGAGAAATCAGCAATTGGAAAAGGAGCACAGGCAGCTGATACAAGACAATGACGTACAAGTGGAAGAGCTCAAACAGCTAAGAGATAAATTGAGACTACTACAATTGAGTGAAGAAGAAAATCAAGGAAACATACAGACACACAAAATAGAGTTTAAGAATTCAAAAGAAAATAAGTTGCAAGCACCATCCACAATGGTGAACAAAAGAGCAAGCTGCAAAGAACTTGATGAAGAAATGGATGAAGACAAACAGAAATTCATAAATGAAATCACAAGGGCAGTGACTGCCCAATTACAAGGTGAAGAAACAATTAAAAAGCATAATAGACTGAAATACAAAAGCTCAATACTACCACAAAACAGAACCAACAATACCATACCCTGCAAGGCAACACTACCCAAATTCAATGAGAAAGTAAATGGGTACAACCCAACATTCATTGAATGGTTGCAGATGTTTGAAATCACCATGGCAGAAAGGAAAGTAAACCAGGAAGCAGCAGCAGCAAGACTCCCTCTATATCTTATGGGAACAGCATACCCACATTATTTGCTACTAGACACAGACACAAAAAGGAACTATGAACTACTGATAGGCAATTTTATAGATTACTATGAGAACAAGAGTTTCAAGAATCAGTATCAAATCATTGTAAATGCTGCAAAGATGAAAAAGAGCAACAACATATGGAACTACATTCAACTGGTTGAGTGGCTATTGATGCTAAGCTCAAGGGAGAACAGATACTTGAAATATGATCTGTTTCACACAACTGCAAAGGGATGCCAGAGATCATCAGGACACAATTTGAAATCAAATGCACCCTGGATGATAAATTAGAAAAGATGATCTGAAAAGCAGTCAACATCCAAGCAATGATCAAATACAATGCATGGATTTATGAGAAGCTGCTGGGCAGGGAGGCAGCAGCATGGAGAACTAATCTAAAACCACTACCCCTAAACAAGCCATACATTGAGAACAAGCTGGAAAAATTATTAAAATCAAAGGAAAGGATGGGAAGACAAAGAAGATGAGAGAAAAAGATGTTAAATGCTACAGTTGTGGACAGAAGGGTCATAAGAAACCTGATTGCACCAACAGATAAATGTATTTGGAGACAAGAAGCCTATTATGAAGACAAGGATCTGATAGACTTGGAAAATGAAATGAAGGAAGCATCACAGACTGAAGAAGAGTTTGAAAACTAACTAGAGCACCAACTCATAAAAACCACACACCTAAATGATCCTGAAGAATTTGGATAGATTCAAAAGCAATTTATTGCTGCAAGAAAAAGATACAAAAACTATAAACTACAAAATTGCAAAAAGCTATTTACAAATATAATAAATATATATAATATTAAAATGTGTCTGTGTGTTGTGTGTGTGTCAATTTTATACAAAATGTTCAAATGAATGCAGTGTATTATTGTCATTAAGTATGCATTGTCTATAAAAGAGGAATTTTCACAACTTCTTTCTGAATTTCTTGTAATTTTTTTCAAATGTAATTTCTCTATTTAAGTTATTCCATAGTTTAGTTGCTGTGTGGTGGAAACTATTAAAATATTTATCAACACATAAAAATGTTTGAGACTGTTCATTTAATTTAATATACTGCTTTAAAAATGAAATTGTGGCCTGGCCAAATTTGAATTTAAATAATATTGATAACATATGCATTTGAATTTGATGATAAGGAGATAGTATTTTGTATTTTAATCAGTAATCAGATGCATTGTCATGTCTTTGTCCAAAATTGAGTATTTTAAGGGACCAATTAAAAGTTTTAGACAGGAGGATGTGATGTTTTGAATTAATATTTGTAAAGAGGAATGAGCAATATTGAAAGTGTGGAAGGTAGAGTGCATTTATTAATTGTTTGTGGTATGTATTTGAAATATTTCTGAGATGATAAAGATACCTAACTCCAGAAGCCATTTTTTGCATTTTAGTCATGAAGAATTGTTCAAAATTTAAATCATTGTCAATTTCAACACCTATTAAATAGCTAATAGAATTGCTTTGTTTTATTGGTACACTATTTAATTTAAGTTCTATGTTTTTTGTGAGATTTCTGTTTGTCTTAGGGGAGAATGTTATAAATTGTGATTTTCAATTTTGAAATCCAAGCTGTCAAAAGCTTTACTAAGGTCCAATAAAGCTACACTGCTACTAACATTTTTGTTAAGATTGTAACAAATACTTTCAGTTAGGGTAAGAAGTGCATCAGTGGTGCTTAATCCATCTCTAAATCCAAACTGCATAGGTGAAAGAATGTTATAATTTTTTAGGTACGCATTGATTTGAGAGCAAAGTATCTTTTCAAAAATTTTTGATACTGGATTAGTTACTGCTATTGGTCTGTAATTTAAACAGTCAGAATGATCACCTTTTTTATATACTGGTGTTATGTCAGCTCTTTTTAGGCTTATAGGAAATGTTGATGTCCGAATAGAGAAGTTAAAGACAAATAGCAAATATTCGTCGAAGTGCCTGATAAATTTCTTGTAGATAAATACTGGGATTCCACAGCTGCCACTAGAGATATTTACGTCTAGATTTTTTACGGTTTTTTCAAGTTCAATTTTGTTAATAAAATTAAAACTAAATGTGCTATCGGGTTTTTCTATTTTCCTTTCGTATGAAACATGCTCGCCTTTGTATGATCCCATATTTTGAAAAGTGGAATTCATATAATTAGCTATTGACTTAGAGTTGCATACTGGGTTTCCATTCACATTAATTTCTTGTATGTCGCACATCATGTTTTTTTCTTTATTTAAAAACCGGTTAATAAATTTCCATTTGGTTTTAGCTTGTGTTATCTTATCGTACATGATCCTTGACTGAAGTGCTTTGTCTTTGCGTTTTAGTTTGGAAATTTTCATTTTAATGTTCTTGTATGAGCCGAAATTCACAGATGAACTGTTCCTACAAAGTTCTTCCCAAGCTTTCTTCCTTTCGAGTTCTAGTGTTTCAATATGTCTATTTCTAATTTTATTGAATCGCACCAAACTAAATTACAATAAATTAATAGAAAAATTGTGCTCATCCCTTTTTAAAATACAATGCATTCTGATAACACACTGCACACATTTGAAAATTTTGCACAGTGCTAGAAAAGTTTTTAAATGTATCATAATATAACTCATATTGCTTAATTTGAAGCAAACTTCAATAATTTTTAACTCACAATGAACATAAAATAAAATGTCTTTTCTATATTAACAAAGTCTATAATATAATATGTTGTAACACTCAGGAAATTGTTTAAGAAAAAGGTCTACTAATCATACAGTTACAATTATATGACTGACCAGTGCACAGAATTTTCTCAAAAATACTTTCACAAAAACTAGCTATTTATAGATTTTTTCTTAAAAAATCATATTATATAATGAGCCCATTCAGTGCATTTATTTCTTTTTAATGCTATAGCAATGATGATGAAATTTAAATCGTTTTACATTTATGATGAAGGTCAAAAGTTCCATTGCAGTTTTAATAAACTGGTGATATGCAACATTTTTGTAAGGTTGCACGTGTTCTCTCATTTTAATGTTAAACAAGCTTCTATGGTGCAGTTAAAAATTCTATTTTTGTCAGGACCTAATTTTAAAAAAATTCATGCACATTTGTAATTACTGGTTCTACTGTAGCTCAATTGGTAAATGTAAGCAAATGTTGATTTTCTTAAGAATGGACACAGTTCTTTCAGAAGATCTCAAAGTTATATCATATATCAAAATGTGTGGATGTCACAAAATCTTAAGTGTAACTGTCACATTAGTTATATTGTATGAAAACATCCCAGCAATTTTATGCACTTTGCGTGTTACACATATTCGTTGAAGCTAAAGAACTCAACAATATTTTCAAGCAAATATCTGTTGCATCTTGGAATACTCTTCTGCTGTATTTTTTGTATTGCTGGACTCCCTAAATAAGACCTCTGATCATTTGTAACAGTTGAGCATATCATATCTGGTTCATCCCCAGAAATTACAGTATTTACCTGTGTGTAAGGCGCACCTTTCTCCCCGAAAAATTTCTCCCAAAGCAGGGGTTGTGGTTTATCTACAGAAACATCTCGTGAAAACACCTAATTTGCAAATATATTGTAAACTACAGTACGAGATCTTTCTGGAATATAGATTTAAGTAAAGTAATATCCTTGTTTAAAAGACAAACAAATATTTTATTAAAACCAAAATTTTACTTATGTTGAAAGTGAGAATATTTTTACTGTTGCAGAATTTAATAGATAAAATTGAGAACATTATTTATTCAAACTAATTTTAAAGATTTAATTTCTGATTTATATATGCACACTTAGTATAAGAACACTCTAAAAAATAATTATCGAATATACTGCAAACACAATTTTTGTGAGGGATACTGTACTGAAAACTAACTTTTGCACAATATACTTTTTCACCAAATTTCACTTGTGTCCTTTGAATTTTGAAAATTATATTTTAGACATTATTCAATTGAATTTTCTATTTGTTAGTAATAGTTTGAACAGTGAAATGTATTCAAGAAAACATGTTAAATATTGATATTTAAGTATATTGAAAGTAAATATTAGTTTCTAAAAATGTCTCTGTCGAACGAAGCCAAAATATTTCAAGAATGTCATTAAGTGTTTATCCCAAAAACAGTTGTGCTCTCTAAAATTACAAACTGTTTTCCCACCTTTTCCAATTCATTTCTCTAAGCATATTTGGGAGTTTGGAAATAGTGAGAAATGGAATATTTTTTGGAGAATGTGGTAGAACATAATTTGTAGTAAGGCGTATTGCTCTGGCTGAAGTCCTTGAAAGATTAACAATTTTCCCTGAAAATTACAATTTCTTAAAGGATTTAAAGACACTTTATACCTAATGTCCATGTAATTCTAAGATTTAGCTTATGGGAACAACGGGACTTTAAAAGTTTTGTTTATATATAATTAGATCTCCCAAACTCATTGTGGCGTACGTTACACAAAATCAGATGTTGTGCTCCTGAAGGCACATTAATGGGGACGGTATTGAGCATTCCCTTGAAACCTATATGAAAAAGGCGACATTGCCTTAACTGTGGTGCCTTTTCATTTCGCAAATATTGATTAATATTGAGTAATTTTTTTCAAGCTGTCATAAAAAAATGATACTTAGTTCATTACACGTGATCACAAAAAAGAATTTCCAACATCAAGCTCTCCTGATTTTTAGAAGGTTTGATGACATTGGATCCATATGATTTTTTTATGACATGCACAAATTCTTTACTTAAAAATATCCCCTTAATGTTGAGATTTTAGTAGCCAAATGCTGGATTCATTCATTACGGTCTGTTTATTCAATGCCACTTACATCTCTGGTATAATCACGTAAATTACGCATCATTACAAATTGTAATCGATTAAAAAATTAATTAAATGAAATTTTTCAGTAACTTACATAACAATCCTTGCAATTGTAATACTTTATGATATTGCTATGTATGATCCAATTTTCCACATTCCGTCTACATGAGCTGCAAAACCCTTAATAATAATTTTGGCTTTTACTTTGTTAAGGTTACTTACTTGTTACATTTCTGACACAATCAAAGGAATAAAAAACCAGCTAGGCGAGAATCTATTATATTTATTCAAAATATTACATATGCATTATTCCGTACTGATGGTTAAATTTTGAATTACATAGAACGTATAAATGATCAATTTGACGTAATTGTTATATTTCTAAGCATCGGATACCTTTTATCAGCTGATTGGTATTTCTTGGTATCTAAGTATAGAAGTCGATATGCAAAACTTAACAAGCAATTTTTTGCGTGGTTAGATAAATCTGTCGCTTTGTAAGCATTAAATCTATTCATTGTTTTCCAAAAATCGTCTTCAATACAGACTTCACTATTCAATAAATATACATAAACTGGTAATCGATCATCATCGATTAAAACAGTTGTTAAAAAATTACTAGTGCTTCGACAAATAGAAATCGTGGAGTGTAAAAGATTGATGCACTCATTGTTTCTGAAGAAATTCCGTGAAACCAACACGCAAATGACTTCAAATTTTTCAACTTTTTTAATAATTTCAGCATTTTCCATGTTACCACTAATAACGACATCCAAACTTTGATTGATCTTATTCAAAAAGTCTTGAAGTCCCTTTGCTAAGCTTATGTCATCATTGCAATTCAAAATCAACATCTTGTTAAAATGAAATTTCAGTTTGTTGGGAGATTTCCCTATAATTGAATTTAAGCTGTTCTGTAATTGGTTAAAGATGTGTTTTCGTTGAAGATACGCTAACTGCTCACACGTCATTAACTCTTGCTTAAAGCACCTAAATTCTTCAAGAAGAGGTTCACTGTAGCGGAGAGTTTGAACAATTAGAGGATACATATATTTTGAATGTGCTTCTTTGAATTTAACCACTTGCAGATTCTTAATATCTTCACTGTGAATGTCATCAATCTCAAGTAATATTAAGTTTCCACTATTGTGCGAAATTGCAAGGGCCAGCCTAAACTCTTCCAAGCAGACGGCGGATTTGATATATTCTGACGATATTAAGCAAATTCGAATCTTAGACATTTGAATGGCTTCATATAACTGACGATTCCAGTTTGAGCCTGTTTGTAGTTTTTGCTTATCAATAAAAATTCTCATCCCTGCATCATATTGAAGTAGTTTCTTCTCCACTTCAAGCATTTCCGATTCATTTTTATGACAATATGATATAAAGATGTCATACTCATTACTTGAATAAGTTACTGGTGATTTAATTGCAGTTAGTTTGGACCTTTGAACAATATTTTTGTAAATACTTTCTGCTGCCAAATTTACTTTGCTCTGGCTATCACTAGTACAGTCAATCCACTGAATGGTTTGTATATAATGGGGAAGATCTGTCTTTTCAATGTAAACAGGTGTAAGGATATCACTTTTTCTCGAACTAGCAAGGCAATACCCTAAATTAAATGTGTCTACACATGCCATTGATTTTAGAAATTTGGAACTCAAAAATGGAACAATAGCTCTACTGGATTTCAGGGCTTCATAGATATTTGTTTGAAAGTCTAAATCATTGTCGTATACTTCATTTTCTTTTATTACCAATGAGCTATCCAATGACTGAAGCACTCCTTTAAATAGTTTGACTTCTTTTTCATTAGCTTTATCAAAGGCTAAATAGCAATTATACTTAAAATCTTCATCTGAATTTGAATCTTCAATCATTTCATTAACTTCCGCTCTTAATTCTTGAAATGCTGTCAAATGAGGAGCAAAACGTTTCTTCATTAATCTTTCGTTTTCTAAAACATCCTCACCACCATACAAAACAATAACAAAATCTGTAATATTCAGGCCTGCCAATATCCATCTAGCACATGCACGAACCATTCCCTTCAACATTCGGCATTTGTTGAAACCTGAATCCCCTGTTTTAAGAAGCGATGACACAACTCTACATTGCTGATTGTCCTTAAATTCACTAATTGTATTAAGGCCTCTAAAAATATGCGAGATATCTTCTGCTGGATTTTGACGCATAATTGGTGTTTCAAAGCATAATATTCGTTTAAATGGTGAATTTGGGATTGCTTTCGAATACCAGCAGTAAAAGTTTTTTGTTAAGTTTTCTTCTTTACCTTTAGAAAGTTGATATACACTGATATTAAGATTTTTTTTAAGTGCGCCAATAACCGAGGTCGGCGTTGGGGTGTAGTCCCCTTGAAATGCTGACAATATTAAGAAATCGATTTCCCATGATAACGGCACCTGTGTTATATCTCCGCAAAATAATCTGATGTTTGCATTGATTTCTTCTGTTTTAATAGGAATGTGTCCACATTGTACTAAGCCACTCACACTTGAAATCATATTCACATCTTACTATTCGGATGGAGCAATGCCAAATTTGCATTGACAGTGAGCAATCTATTGCTAGCCTATTAATTGTAGAGAAATGTTATTGAAACAAGTCAATTAATTCTAATGCTTAAAGTATATTTAAATATTTCTTAAAAATTATTACATTCATAATAAATACTTTAAATCACTGGCGTAGCTACGGGGGGAGGCCAGGGGGGCAAGGTCCCCCCTCCCCCAAATCGAAGCCTAGCCCCCTCATTTTGAAGCAGAATGAACCTATTATTACTATCAATATTGTTAAAAGGTAAATGAATGGTCAATGGCCCTAATTAAATGACATAAAATATAAATAAATAATAAAATTATCAAGAATTCCGCTACACGTTAAATTTAATCTGATTTGGGTTTGAATTTATTTCCATATATATTCATATTTAAATATGAACAAATAATAACAAATCATTGATTACGAATTACAATTAATCACTGATTGGCTAGATGTTGAACATTACTAATATTTATTTACCCACAAAATCAACATCACTATTAGGCGTTATTTTGCATCAAAGCAGTTCATGCTGTTACATTTATATAAGAAGACTATTTTAGCGGCTGAAACAGTTAGTAGCAGTAAACCAGACAAGCTCATACTGTGTCATGTGCACAACAGGCAGCCCTGGTTGAACGGTTTATGAGCCTGCTATTGCGAACGGGGCTCATCAATGCTAGACAAAAGGTGTGGAATATGAGCGTTACTTTACTAATGCTTATGGCCAATAAGAAACATAGTTTCTTAGTCAGCCTTAATAATGGTTGCATATGGTTAGGTGAGACATGTAGTTACTATATTAACATAATGTATCTTAAAACATATTTCTCATTGCAACTTGAGCTGAGATAACTAAGTATATAAAATAGATATAAGATCATATTTCAGTTGAAAGTTTGATAGTATTAACTAGTGTTCCTAGTGTAGCATCATCCAAAGCAACTAAAGCGAGGAATAACGTCAAATGATTGATAATAATTAGAATCGATTGTAAAATTTAGTTAATTATTTTTAGTTACTTTGTACAGTGCAACTAAGCCATAATATTGTTCAAACTAAGAAAAACTTATTAGCCGAGCAAGTAGTATTTGACAAATTATATTGAGCGAATTAAC
>CABFPE010000044.1:1423150-1438090 GCA_900660155.1 Hofstenia miamia
TGCATGTATGCATGTATCATCTGCATATTGATAAATTTTACTGTTTTTTACCTGTTGAGTTATGTCATTAACATAGATTGCAAATAGAATAGGTCCAAGAACTGTGCCCTGTGGAACCCCATGGTCTGTCATAATATAATTTGATTTTTTACCATTAAGTATTACTCTTTGCTCTGGTACACTATTTAATTTAAGTTCTATGTTTTTTGTGAGATTTCTGTTTGTCTTAGGGGAGAATGTTATAAATTGTGATTTTCAATATTTACTTTCAATTGATTATTTGAGAAATATTTTGTTAAATTTTCAATGTCATATTGGAGATTTTTAGTTGCATTAAAGGCATTTATATCAGTACTTATAAGGCATGTATCATCTGCAAATTGTTATATTTTACTGTTTTTTACTTATTGAGTTATGTCAGTTACATAGATTGCAAATAGAATAGGTCCGAGAACTTTGCCCCGTGGAACCCCACGGTCCGTCATAATATATTTTGATTTTTTACCATTAAGTATTACTCTTTGCTGATGATTTTTAAGGAAAGTCATTATTAAGTTAACAGATTTGTTATCAAAGTTATAATATATTAATTATAAATATAAAATTCATTGAGTTAAAAGCTTTGCTCAAATCAAGGAGTGCAACACAACTACATTTGTTTAGGGTTAAATTAGATTTTATTTGTTCTGATATTGATAAAATTGCATCTTGAGTGCTATAACCATTTCATAAACCAAATTGTTTTTTTGAAAGAATATTTTCAGATATCAAATATGCTTTTATTTGATTATTTAATAATTTTTCAAATAGTTTACTAAAGGGATGGCCAATGCAAATGGTCCTATAATTTTATGCATTTAGAGGGTTGCCTTTTATATATATAGGGCTTATGTCAGATTTCTTAAATATATCTGGGAACTCATTATCAATAATGCATTGGTTAAATGCAAATAGTAGATAGCATCAATATGATAATGATAATGATTAACTGTGTAATGATGAAAGCAACAATTGATACAGGAGCAGCAACTTTGATAATTACAGACAAGTGTGCAACAAAATTAGGTTTCAAATGCAAAGACTTGAATAGCTGCAATAAATGGTTAATCAATGCATCAGGAGAATACATTGACATGAAAGGAATGATAAATTTAGTGCAAATGAGGATAGCTAACCAACATTTGAACAATCATTAGTGGTGGTGGACACACATAACAACCTGTTACTGTACAAGGTCATACTAGGTGACTACTTCCTGACAAAAAACAGATGTGTCATCCACTATACAAATAGAATGATAAAAGTGAAGGAGGAAGAAATTGAAATCAAAGAAGAAGGAAGACACAAAACGACTATGGTCAAACTAGAGGAGGACATCTATCTACAACCGCACCAATAAAGACAGAAGACCCAATAACAGCTGACATAATGCTATATAAAAACAAGGGAATTAACGTGAAGAGAGTGTCAATGCCATCCTGTATTTGCAAAGTAAAGAAAGGAAAAGGGACAATACCAATCCTCAATGCAACAAACTGAAACATCAACTTGAAGAAATCTAATGTGAGGATATATGGAAAATATGTCAAATCTAATATCAGATTCATCTGGAGAGTCATAGAGGATGATGATGGGGTGAGTAATTTGCATGGTGGATTCAAGGACTTGCAAATGAAAACAGCAAGTACTCCACATGGCCAACTCAAGGGTGAGTGGATGAACACCATCAAAGTCACAAGTACTCCCAAAAGCCAACTCAAGGGCATAGGGATGAAAGCAAATGATGAAGATGAGTACAGGATACCAGAGATAAGGAATGAAGACTACCAACACCTGGAGGAGAGGGAAATTCAACAATTAAAGCAGATGCTAGGAAGACACAAATGAATATTCAACTATAGAGAGATAAGTGTTGAACAAGTGATAGGCGAGAAACACAGAATAATCACAACAATGGACAAACTGATAAAGCTGCCAGTCAGGAGAGTGCCAGAGCAAATGAAAGACGAATATAATCACATACTAGATGAATTAATTGACAATAAGATTATTCATCCAAGTGAGAACCCATACACAGCACCAACATTGTTCATAAAGCAGAGAGACAAGTATCAGTTATGCATAGACTTCTGAAAACTGAATGAAGCAACAAAAAAAGACTAGTACCCCATTCCACATATAGAGGACATTTTGTACAAGACAAGCAAACACAAATACTTTATGACAATAGATTTATGCAAAGTGTACTGGCAAGTGAAGATGGAAGAAAACAACATTGAAAAAACAGCGTTTATAACACCATACAGACTATATGAATGGATATACGTGGCATTTGGATTATGCAACATGCCTGCAACTTTCCAAAGATATATCACAAAAGTGCTAAAAAATAAGACACACAGAATGGAAGATGGGGTTGACGCATACATCAACGACATAATAGTGACAAGCAACACAATTCAAGAACACCTGGAGAAACTTGAAAGAACTTTGACAATATTGGAGAAGGTGGGACTCTGCATCAATGAAAATAAATGTGAACTACTGAAAGAGAAAATAGTATTCCTAGGAAGAACAATCAAGAAAGACAAAATATGCATGAAAGGCAATGCAAGAGAGATGATCCAAAAAATAGAAAGGCTGAATAACAAGAAAGACATACAGAGGATAATGGGATTCTTTAACTATTATGGCACCTTTATCCTGACCACTGCTGGAAAGACAGCAAAAATGACCAAACTGATGAGGAAATCTGTGCCATTCACATGGACATGGCAGGAACAGGAGGAACTATATAACATGAAGGAAGAGCTAAGTGAAGCTGCCATTGCTGAACACACCAGATTATGATGAGCAATTCATCATAGACTGTGATGCAAGTAAGGTAGTGATCAGAGTGACACTGGGACAAGTAAAGAATGGAAAGGAGGAGTTCTTCAGTTGAAAACTGAAACCAAGTAAGGAAAATTATGGATCTACCAAGCAGGAAATGTTGACACTTATTGGTTGACACTTATTGAAAGTATCAAAAAATTCAGGCAGAGAATTTAGAGTGTGCACAAATAATAGTGGACTAGCCTGATTGAAAAAATTTTCAGGAGACAAGTCTGGAATAGCATCATGATGGATCGAATATCTAAACAAGTTTACATTCACAATTGAACAGGACAAAGGAACATTACATAACAACACGGACTTTTGGACGTCACTACCAGAATACCAAAGGGACGAAGTAAAAATAGATGGGGAGAAGAAGCAATTCAAGTTCCTACCACATATGGAGTATGAGGGATTACCCAAGATAAATGTGGATAAGAAGGGGCAAGTCGTGTTACCAATATTAATGAGGGAGGAGATATCTGAACAAGAGATAATAGAAAAGCAGAGAGATGATGTGGTTCTCAACAAAATATTCAAGAAGATAAAAGAACCCTGAACATTACTATCAAAGCTAACACCAAGCTATTCTGAGTGCTACAAATGGAAAATCAACAAAAACAGACTACAGAATAACAGAATCGCAATTCCCGATTATTATAGAAGAGAACTGATATGGAAAATACATGAAAGAGGTCACCTAGGAATAACACAGACAGAGAAAACATTCAATGCAAGATTTATAACTATGGCAGTGAGAAAGGTGATGGAGGAGATAATAAACAAATGCCCCACATGTTTATTGAATAACAACAGCACTTCCCAATGCAAAGGGCACTGCTGGAAAAAATTATCACAACACAGCTGAATGAAATAATCCATATTGACTTGCTAATGTTGTCTAGAGATGACAAGGGGTACCAACATCTATTGGTAATGGTACCAAATTTTACCAAATATGCAAGAATGATTCTGATGTAAAATACAACAGCAGAGACAACAGTGGAGATAGTATTAAAAGAATGGATTTTACTACTTGCCCAATGGAGACAATAATAATGGATAAGGAGCCCCATTTTGAAAGTGGACTATTTCAAGAAATGGCAATGACCCTCATGATAGCTCTCAAAAGTCAAAAACTCTACCATCCCTTCTAAGATCTATTCCAATGATGATTAAATAACCTGCACCAGTCCATCCTTATTCTGGCACCAGTAAAGAACCTAAAATACATCTGTTACCACAAAATCACCACTACACAACTTGAAACTCTTGCTTACCTCAGCCACAAATTCTTACAAAATCCATCATACTAAAAACTTTTCTTTACAGCATGTCCTCAGTACAACATTGGGTGGGCGTGTGGCATCGGCTAGATCAGAGCCAAAGGTTTTTTGTTTGCTTTCATTGTTCGTAATTCCCACCGCACATACTCTGTTGCCACTACATTAGTAACACGAAGTTGTCTTTTGGACGTCCTTATGTTAACATTTATAGCCATCCAAAAGACGTCAATATCTTTCCTCATACTGGACACAAAAACGACGTGATTTGCTAATAAATAAAATGTTATTCATGATTTGCCACAAACGTTTTGTATAAAGTTATTTAATTGTGATATCTTTCACAACATGTGATTTTTATAACCATTCTTTTGAAATTTACTCATAATCACACTTCCTACTCATTTTGCTCACAAACACCATCATTATTATCATTTATAAAGAAGTCTTTTATAATAGAAATTTTGACACTTAAATATCACTTTTGTAAAGGTGCAAAATTTTTTATATATTTGCTTTTTCATTAATTTCACTAGTATGCTTCTATTCAATTTTTATTAATATTTACATTTTAAGATATTGTTAAAGTCAAAATATATATTTGCATAAATCATTCCAACCTGTGTAAAATATTCATGTTTAAAATTAATGCATGTTTATCTTAAAAATGGAATAATTCATTCAATCATAAATTTTCTATTCAATATTATGTGACATTATAAAAAAATGATTAAACTTTGTTTAGAAACGTTAATA
The DNA here is from genome assembly GCA_900660155.1 of Hofstenia miamia. Lineage (NCBI taxonomy): Eukaryota > Metazoa > Xenacoelomorpha > Acoela > Hofsteniidae > Hofstenia > Hofstenia miamia. Next base: position 1,428,067 of record CABFPE010000044.1, read on the forward strand.
TTTTTAAGAAAAATAGCAAGGAATAAAAAATTTTCAATGTTTCCAAGAGTGAAATTAGATGTGTCAAAAGTAAAGCTTTTAAATTCTTCTTTATAAATGATATTAGTGGCATAATTTGTAAGTGACACTACTAGATGTTTGATAGTGTTTAAATATTAAGAAGTTCAGTAATAACAAACATGGGTTGTAAACATTATCAGATTAAGTTATCTTACTTCATTTGACTTGCTTTGGAAAATCATGAATAATAATTTATTTATTCGCAAATCATGTCGTTTTTGAGTCCATTATGAGGACAGATATTGACGTCTTTTGGACGGCTATAAATGTTGACTTAAGGACGTCCAGAAGACAAGTTAGTGTTACTAGGGATAGGCGTCTCAGAAACTAATTGATTGGCGCAAGATTCATAATGCTGCTGACGTCATGCACAGACATTATTTTTAGTTCTGCTGTTGGCAGGTGATTGCGTATTATTTAACCATGTTTAGTAGTAGTTTTGTATTTTGTTTAAGTAGGGCAACATTGTGCGTGATTGGACAATAAAAATTTAGTTACTCCTCAATATGGTCGTTATCCTCTCTTACATTATTAGATGGTCAGGAGCAGTTAAACATGCTATGGAGTTGAGGGGGGTTACAAAGTGGGGTATTCCCATAGGTGTTCTTGGGAGTCTAAACCCTACGCAAGCCCGCTCCTCTCCGGTGTTTCAGCTGATCCAGTGATGTTTGCTCTATTAATTTGATGACCAATAGCATGTACAACATTAGACGCTATGTATTCTCGATCTCTAGTTACTATTACATTGTTTCACTGAAAGTGCTAATGCTGTTATTTCACGCTAACTACATTCTAAATTTTGGTGCATGGAATTTCTTTGCCTACTCGATAGTAGATACTATGCTTTCAGAATGCTATAACTCTATTGGTTATTCTATTTACTCTATGGTTATATATATATATACATACATGCTCATATCACAAATATAATGAAGTAGGAGTTTGTCTTTGCAAATTTAGAAATCAAATCAGAAATGTCTCCATAAACAACCTTGATTTTCGTTGTGTACTTGAAATACTAATAATATTCTAATTTAGAGAGCGAGCATAAATTTCAATGTACGATATTTAAAAAATTATGTACTCACATTTGCCTATGTGCTTTTAAACAGTTCTTTAAATTATAACTTTAATATATTACTCAGGAATAAAGACTATTCTCTTACTAGAATGAATTATTTAAAATTAATTAAATCAATTGTTTCTTGAAAAAAAGCTAAGCAAACATAAATTAATGAAAATATTTGAAGGAATAATTGTTATAATTAAACTTTCGATTTGTTTCTTATGTGCAATGGATTTCAATACAGTAACATACTACATTACTTTTACTCTGTATTTTCAATTTGTAAATTCTGAAATTAAAGGCTTGTAAGTTTATCAGCATTAAAGATTCAATAAACTTTTACATTAAATGCATTAACTTTAATTGATTTTATTATTATATTGACATGCGCACCTTAAAATTAATATATGTCGCTATGTACTGATACAGCAAATTTCTTCTACAGAATTCAAGAAGCATTATCTCATGTGTCACTATGTACGCCTTTTTAATATTTTGGTAGGTACATAGAAATGTATTATAGATATATATATATATATGTTAATTTTTACTATCGAAATTCCGTAGTAACACTGAGTGAATTCTCAAAGACTCACTTGAAACAACTTCTTAGTTAATTTTGGTAATATGTGAAAAAAATTATTTGAGATCTTCATGATCTTATTATCTAGCATGTAAAATACATAGAGTTCTCCTTCCCGTCTAAAGAAAGTGAGCTAACCCAAATGCCTTATAGTTGTCATGCCTTAGTGGTATTTTAGCTACAGTTTCCTAAGTAATAGCTCTCATCCACGAGAGAAAGAAATAAAGCAAATATATGCTAATTAAAACACGGGATTGATCAATGGTGGATTGCAACAATTACTTTATCACATCCATTATCTTAGGCGTACTGTACTGAATAACGTAATTGGGCATGACAAAAATCTTAATCCAACCGGATGGTAGCCTCGAACCTGTTCCAACTTTGGTTTGTATCATTAACCCTATTTACACTGTTGTTACTCTTACGTAAGAAATCGATTTTTGAACCATTTTGAGAAAACCTGTAAAAATATTAAAAGCAATGATTAAGATATGTGCCAAAACACATTATTATTCCTGAATTACATGCAAATAAGAATTTTTTCTGAATGAGAAATTTTATTTCTTTAATAATATTCAAATTTTTTACATACCTAGTGTTCAGATAAGGAGTAGTGCCCAGGGGACACCAATTACACTGAGTTTAATATTATTTGTTGAAGAAATCACAGATTTTGAAAAATTCCTTGTTGAAATAGGGTTAAACATACAAGGGGCAGCTAAGGCTTAAGGGTTAATAATGCAAATATTCGGAAAATCATTTCTAGACGTACACTATAAAACAGACAGCAAATTGTAATGGCCAGGTATACATTAAACTCATGCCAGCATTTTTACTCTTTAATAAAGACGTCTTTAATTTCTGGGTGTCATAGTTCAATATATTATTGATTCTAGGGCAATATCTTGTAAAGTAGTTATAACTGTTAAAACATTTTCAATGCCATTGCAATGATTACACAGCGTAAATATTCGCTTTTACCGATTTTAGCCATATTTTAAAACTCTTCCTTAAAGGTTTTGATAGAATGTTCTGTATTTACTCTCACAGTAATTGTGATTGGATGCCTATTTCAGGTGTTGCTAAATTATAAGGAACACTTTATCTTTACTTGAAATAATAGTTAAAGAAAAATGACAGCATTATCAGGAAATTCTATCCAGGGATCAATTGAAAGTGCTCTTTATGTGTCACACAAAGCTGAATCGGATTCAAAAATGTCGGATGGGTATGTGAAAAAGACATCATGGTTTTCCTTATATTCTGTTTTGTGTGGAGTAATGATCTATCAATGCACTCAACAGTTTTTAAAATATACACGGTATGTATTCAAATCTTTGTATAATGCTTAACAATTGAACTATGAATCAATTTGAAAATCAGAGATTTTAATTAGAAAATGTCGAAGTAAAGTAACGCTAAATTTTCTATTTTTGTTCGCTTTTAGTGCATATTTAAAAATGGCATAAGACAGTAACTTATAGAATAGAAAATGGTAATAAATGACAAAATATTTCAATTTAAATTCATTAAATAATATGGATGAAAATTAATCTGCAGTCCAGATATCGTAAGAGTATTATCTTACCCATAATCATCTGCACACGAAATTTTTTACCAATCCCAAGAATGACATTTTCTTTGCTACTATCAAGCAATTTAAACATTTTCAATAAAATTTCGACCACAATTCAATTCAATGTATGATATTTCAACATTTTACTTATAACATATCCTTGTGACAAATCTTACTTAAAATACACATAATGTTAAATTCATCCGCCCGTACCCGCTAATAACAATACCATACAACAGTACATTTCGGTACCTGGTGGGTAAGCCTGTTACTTGCGAGGCTAAGCTTCCACCTTACCTGAAATTGGGAGAAACAGTCCTTCACATCACGGTGGGTGTTAACCCCACAACAAGGTATCGATTTTCTAAAATATTGGCTTGACACATCACAACACGTCACGTTTTAGGATGTGCTCACAAGCACGGTTTTACAATTTTCAAGTTTACAATGATCCAACCAAAATATTGAAAAGTCAGAAGCACATAATCATTTTTTTTGTTTGAATTATTACTTAGTTAACTCTTGGAGTAACAAAATAACTCTCACTATGGTATTTACCAAAATGGTGGTGCTCATCACATTCTTTAATTTGAAGGGTGTATTTTTAGCTAATGTGTGTTAATTACTGAGTTTAACTAATATTAATTTTGTATATCCGCAGCTAATTATAAGTTCATTCTGTGGTGCTCACATTGTGTTTGACGTAGTAGCAATTTCATTGCTCAGTTAAGGCAGATGAAAAAATTACATATAAAGGGAAAATCATTTTTAAGACATTAACAAGAACAAACAAGAGAAATGATATAGCTCTATGGAAAAGCTCATGCTAAGCAATCATATAAACCTAATTCAACCTAAGCTCAATATTGAACCCCAAGCAACATTCTGAAGTGAAAAAATAAAAAATGAACTTTCAATGAAAAAATAGAAGTATAAAGCTTATAAATAATAGAAGTTAACTAAAACAATAAAGTTCCTAATTAATAGTCATCAACGCCATCATCCATTCTACCATCCAATTATCTATCTTTGAAATTCAGTCAGTGGCGTACGCAGGGAGGGGATGTCCCCTGTCAGGTTTCCAAATTTGATTTTGACTGGTTAAATCAAAAAATTTTTCGTAACAAATTGAAAAACTTAAACTCTAGTATCGTGAAATGCTTCGCCCCGCATTGGGTAATGATGATGATGCCCCCCGTCAGAAAATCCTGCGTACGCCCCTGAAATCAGTCAATAACTTCATTAGGCAAAGCAGTATTTATTTCATTGCTGCAATCGAAAAAGGTGACCATATCAATTTAATTATCTTTCTCAATTAATTGTATCTTAATATTTTATAATCAATTTAGCAGTAGAGATTCTTTAATTATTTTTGTTGTTTTAAGGATTAACCATGTTTTTCAATTCTTTAAATATACAGCTTAGACCATTTTTATGTACATTTCCAATTGGAAATATATAAGTTCAAGATAACATGAAATAATTTTATAAATAGAATTCATTAGAATTCAGTAATTTGTCTTGTTTTTGGAAAATAGCATATATATATATATATATATATATATATATATATAAGGTTTGTATTTTAAATCCAAGATTCGAGAAAGGAATTGGAATAGATGCCATACGAAAAACACAGCTCACGTTCCCTTCAGTAACAATATGTCCTCCCTACAAATTACTAAAATCAAAGATAAATCACTCAGAAAAGCATGAACACCTTATATTCCTTGATCAATTCGAAAGGAAAAAATATGACAAGCAAATCGTTCTCCAAAATGGTGAATTTGTAGGAAAAGAAGTAAGTTGTCCTATATAGACGTTATCAATATATTTCCAGGGACTTCATTGCTTATAGATGCATTTTGTTTGTGAAAATAATAATAGCAGTAGGCGTCAAATTTCTTGGGACAATGCAGAATTTGTATATTTTGCTGACTTGCAAAAAGTTTTTAAGCAGCATTTATGACTTTATTGTGGTTTTGATCATCTTAAGGGGGTGCAATACGATTAGACTTTTGACTATAATCAAAAAACCTTTTTGACTATAGTCAAAAGACTAATCGTGTAGCATCCCCAAAAGTTACTTTTGTGGTTTACGATTAGTCAAATTATGAATTAGAAATTGTTCTATTTGAAAATGACTATTAGTCTTTTGCCTAACCTTAGAACAGTGCAGTGTTCATTGTTAAAATATGCTTGCTGCGCAAGGGTTGCTAAAAAATTCCACAACTAGTAGGCCTCAATGAAGGCTAAACGGTACAGTTTGTGGTTTCTAATCAAAACTGGATCAATGATGATTGGGTAACTCTGCTTTTCAGTTGAAAGCTTTTTTGAGTGCAAGAATGCTCAGATGACGGGTCTCACACAAAACCCCAAATCCATCTGTGCAACTATTAAACCTGGCTTTGTTCTAGAAAAGATATATATTGTGGTGGGAATATTGAATTCAGAAAAACTAAAATATTAGATCATACAAATGCTTGATTATGTAACCCCTATGAGAACTGCGTTTATATGCATAATTGAGCACCTTATCACGGATTAAGTGTAATAAAGTCTTTTCTTGCTGATAAAAATTCCCGAGACCTAAATCGAATAGAGAATGTCTAGGAAACGTTAAAAACAGCAGATATATTCCATTAGAATCAGTAACAAAACCAATTCGTTGAAGTGTTTATATGGGACTGGTTCCATGAATCAAATGTTTGACCATTAATAAGAAAGCTTGTGGAATTGATGCCCAATTGTATAAACGAAGTTACAAAGGTTAGTGGTGGTAACCCATCATATTAAATTTCATAAAATTGAAACGTTGAATAAAAACCGGTTTTTCTGTGTTTTTCACACGCAACAGGCTTGTCCCAAGTAATTTTACGTTGTCTAACCTTTAATTTTTTGATGAAATGTTTAATATCCAACAGCATGTAAAACCTAAATACCATTGGTTAACACCATCTCGTTGAGAATATATTTGCATACTGAATTAACTTTGATACTTGAGAAAAAATTTTAAAAATTAAAAATTAGGTTAAATATAGAATCTCCCAAGCAATAAAATAAATTATATATGTATATATATATATATATATATATATATATATATATATATTTGGTAAGACAAATGAGAAAAAAATTTCAAATATAAAAACCCTTCAACAACAGTACACAAGTCTTTTGATATCATTAAAGTGTATTGCTCTGGACAAACAAATTTAGCCGATCGTGCAGAATTAACAAAAGTAACCGTAAACACACGAGATGGGGACAGGTATGAATTTTCATTAAACATGTTTCATCAAGGTGCAAGAAACTTTCTGCAATACCTTTATCCTACTGGAACGACAGACCACAAAACTTTACTCAAGATATCAGGTATGAACCCAAAAACGCGCTAAGGAAAGTTCAAATTGCAAACTGAAATGAAAACGTTAAAAAGGAGACATCTCAAATTGACTGGAAATGAACGGAAAAATTTTGTCAAAATTGCCTTACAAAACCCATTGAAATCAACGCTCATTTGAACTCAAAGTTTCAAGAAACCGAACATTTTCAAAGGTAAACGTAAAAAACGTGTAAAAAAAGTGCCACTATTGACACGGAAACAGAAAGAAGGCTGGGTTAGCTTCTGTGAAACATGTTCACCGGATGGATTTTTCAGAAATGTTTTCATAACCGATAAGTCCATGTTCCAGCTGCATAGAAACAAAATTTCTCATTGGTCTACGGCAAACAAGACTCTTCTTAAGCCATCTAGTAAATTTTCCAAAAATGCATGATTTGGGGTACTTTGACCTAGAAAGGTTTTACCTGAAAATTGTGGAAGGAGGCAATGTTGATAGTTCTAGGTATTTAATGTTTTGGCAAAATTTATCCCATTTGTAAATCAGTGTTATCGAACTGGATACATTCTTCAGCAAGATGAAGCAACCTCTCTTCTTCAAGACAGCCAAAATTTCTTCAGAGTAAAAAATCTGCAAATTTTGTAATGGCCTATCAATTCACTGGGCCTTTCAACGATAGAAAATGTTTAGGGGATCATGAAGGACGATGTGAATAAGAAAAATCAAAAAATATGCCAAAACTGAAGCAATATTTCCTAGAGTCGTAAAAAAAATCCCCCCCGAAAATGCAGAAGAATTTGAAGGACTCAATTAAGTACAGATTTTTAAAATGTCTTCACTCTGAATTCAATGTTGCCTAATTACTTTTACATAAACTATATTTGCCATCGATTGATAAAATTTTGTTTTTGTTTCGAAGAGATTGAGAAAAAATCTGCTTTTTTTACCAGAGCTCTATATATATATATATATATATATATATATATTTATATATATATAATGTTCTTGAAATCACCTACTGATCAGAATTTCAGATTGTTGAGTAAAACTATGCGTACTTCAAATGCGTTATACGAAAGTCGAATGAGCCATTCAAACATGGATTGAATCAAAATCTTTCTTTTGGATATTTGTTGTAAAACACGTCTACTAATATTTCTATTGAATATCAAATTACCTATTTTTTAGCACCATGGATTAAATATTAAACATACATTATTGCAAATTGCATTAATCACTTTTGGCTTATTGCAATAAAGTTTGAACTTTTGTCAAACAAAATCCTTTCTCAAATGTTTATTTAGCGTAGTTGTTCTTCTGGGTATTTAAAATGCGATGGACAGTGTGTTAAGATGGAATACTTGTGTCCAGAAGCTCTGTTGGATTGTGATAATTTTTATACATGTGAACTGTCAGATGATTCGTTCGCAATGCAAAGAGAATCATCTATCAGTAATGAAAACATCAGGTATTTTGTATTCAATTACATTATTGAATCTTTGTATTTGACACCAAAAGACACCTATATTATATTATTGATTAGACTTAGAAATACTATTTTTGCATTAATGTACTCTGACGTCTGACATAAGTACTAATCTTGAGAGAAAACGTTTCATTGCTAACAGCTCTAAGGACAAAAACATTAGGTATCACCTACAAAGCATTAAAGATCTTTATCTATATGAATAATCAATTAATATTCTATGGAAGAAGATAAGTGCTACTCAAGAAAAATTGAAATGAACGGTATATATATAATATATATATATATATATATATATATATATATATATATAGTGTATTGTCTATTACACAATGTATCTATTATTAAGTTATCTATTATCTAATAATTACGTTATTGTGATCTATTACTTTTCTCTTAAAATCTATTACTTTTAGGCATTTATTTTAAACACTCGAGGACACTCAGAAAAAAAAACAAGTTTTCTAATGAAATTTTAAATTTGAATAACAAACATTGTTTACGGTAAATATTTATTTGTACACTGAAATTTTAAAAAAATTTTCCAAATTCTTTGCTTGAAGCTTGTTTCTTCTATCTGAACAACGCAAAATACAACTTGCTGGGATGGACAGTATTCGTAAGCACAATTTTTTAAGACATAGCTCAATATCCGCATCTGCCCAGAATTTTATGGACAATGTTGTGTTCACAAGAGCTTTAAAAAAGTTCATAAGAAAATGCTTCCATGATTTTGTTTCCGTTTGAGAGCAAAGTCCGATAGTTTTAACGATTTAGGTGCAGGTAGTGCTACCTCGATTACATTTTTCTAAAATATCTTCATAGTATTGTCCCAGAAATTCAATTTACCATGGAATTTCAAAAAGACCACAAACTAAATTTTTTTGATGTCTACATACACAATTTAAATAGTAAATATGAGAGAAGTTGGCATATCAAAGAAACAAATTCAAGATTATACATCCCGTATACTTCAAATTGAAATATATCCAACAAAATCAATACAATAAAGGCCTTGTTTACCATTGCAAAAATGATATCTTCAAATTAAAAACATTTAACATCTGCAGCTAACAAAGTTTTTAACATCTTAGAAAGTGACGGTTATCCTCACAAATTGATCAAGAAATATTCTCTTGCATTATTTTCAAATGACACAACTATGCACATTTCCAAAAAAAGCATTGTTGAAACAAAGACTGATGTTTATTTAAAGCTTCCCTATATAGAAACCAAGTAAGAAAAAATTAGAATAATGAATACCGAATTAAAGAGGACAAAGATCTTTCCAATATTGACATCATACAAAACGAAAGATATGTTTCCAAATAAAGATCAAATGCCAAAAAATCTAATTTCCTCTTTAGTTTATTGTGAAAAAACATAAGTCAGGGAAACAAAGCCACATCTGGGTACAAGAATTAAGGAATATATGAAGTGACACCTACAAATCCGACATTTTTATGCATAAACATCAACTAAGAGAAGAAATTTTTTACATCCGACTGAGATCAGAACATCATAAAATAGGAGACGCACTAATAATTAAGCCAAAGATCAATTATTAAATAAATATTTAAGCATGATATCATTGAACTAATTTTTTTTCCATGAAATATGCAAAATTAATATTAAAATTTTGTGAAGTCTATTAATTTTGCTTCAGAAACAGTTTTTTGAGAAACACCGATATAAATCTTTAGACAAAGCAAGTTATCTATATAACTTTTATGCCACTGCAAGTTGTTTTAATTCTGAATCTAATTACCGCTGGTGTGTAAATCACTACGGCGGTATATCGCACCACGGTGTTACACTGTATAACTGCACTGCATCATCTCTAGTATATATATATATATATAAATATATATATATATATATATATATATATATACATATATATATA
>CABFPE010000044.1:1441069-1454062 GCA_900660155.1 Hofstenia miamia
TATATATATATATATATATATATATATATATGTGCTTTTTAATTATTGTAATGAGCTTGACAAATCATACCAACCGTTTTTACACAATTTTTTTCGAACATATTCATAAATTGGAAATTAGCAAATCTGTTAGTGAATATACTCCAACTTAATACTGAACGGGAGAATATTTGTGCTAAACTATGTTGCCATTGTATGGTTGAGGTATTACAAAATTTTGATGAACAAGCTCTACCCGTACATTAGATACTCATGAGTTCCAAATCACATGAGAGCAACAACCAAATTCACAAAGTTTTTTTCTCAAGATCAGAAATACAAGCGACTGGCAAGTCATAACCCAGGGACCCTTTTAAAACTGAGACAAGGTGGCCCGTTGTTTACCCGGCTTACAAATGTTTACGTCAAAAACAGTAATCAAGTGGAAGCTTACATTTTATATTTCAAAAAAAATTGTCTAATAGCCATGCATCTACGATTTGTGATTCCAAAGTGTCTGGATGGGGCTTGGTACTATTTCTATAGTAATATTCCCTGCAACTGAAAAAGCTTTTGCTTCCCATTTTGGAGTGCTTCTCAGTTAAATGTTGAATGTTATCCGATCTAGAAATTATTGAATGAAATCATGAAAGGGAGAGCAGAACGTAGACTAGGGCCTGGCGGTATAGCGATACCGCGGTATTTTGAGACTACCGAAAAGTACCGATAGCGCGGTATCTTGTCTAAATAATTGATCGGAATTTCTTTTAAAATGATGTGTATTATGTGCAACCCCGTGGGTCAATATTTACACTATGAAAATTGTATTTCTGTACGGATTCTAGATAGCACGTTTGAAAACTCATGAAATGTATTATTAACAAATGTCCATTAGTCATGTAGGTTCAATTATATGGCTGATTAGTTCACAAAATTTTATCAAAAATACTTTCCCAAAAAGACGAGCTTTTTGTAGATTTTTTCTTAAAAAATCACATTTCATAATATGGCCATTAGGTCTATGTATTTTTTGTAACCCTGTAGTCACGACTATAAAATTTAATTCGTTTTAATTTATGATCAAGTTAGAAAGATCCATTGCTGTTTTAATAAACTGGTGATATGTAATATTTCTGTAAGCTTACACTTGTTTCTTGCATTTTGATGTTAAACATGCTGCTATAGTGCAGTTAAAAATTCTATTCTCTCTGTCAGCTCTAATTTTCTAAATTATTTCACATTTATAATTACTGTGTCTATCATATGTCAATAAAGTCAAAATTTAGAAATTCACTTTTACATAGGAATTCCGAAAAATGTCGTATAATGGATATAAACATGGTATGTTGCGACTGCAAATTTTAACTTAGCGTGCTGAAATAAATACATAAAAAAACTCCAAGTAATTGCAAATTTCAAAAGAATTTGGAAAAATTGGGTTTTTCGTTGAATAATGGGATGTTTTTAAGTTAAAGATACCCAGAGTGTATAAGCACATCTGCCATGCAACAATAATTTTGTTCTCCACATATACGTTATCCATTCATTTAACAAACATAATTTAATCACAACTATTAAATCAGTATTTGAGGATTCTAAAATATACCTTAACCCCTAACTTAGTGAGAACTGATTGTTGATCTCAACAAAATTGTTGAAATTGATGAAAACTATATTTAAATAACAGTTGTCATTACTAAATATAATATTTATTACTCATTCCACTAAAATATATTATAAACATTACCGAACTAAAATGGCTTTTTTAAATTTTTTATAAACAAAAAACGCAGTTTTTTATGGGACAAATATATATATATATATATATATATATATATATGTAGTCCAGTCAAACGAACTTTGAGTTTGGTCAAACTCATAAAATGGACCTAAAATTTCTTATGAAACAATTGATAGTGAATGTGACTGCGCAGCGCAACAATACATCCTGGTGTTAAAACAAAAAATGTACCATTAATTATTGAAAAATTATTCCTTGAAGAATGGGATCTTTGTGCACTTGGCAAAGTGTCAAACGTGTAAACTGGCTTTGATGGGTCTTGGTTTGTTGTGGGTTATTTATATTTGTTTTATAAGTAAAAAAATATATATATGCATAATCATAGCGGTACCGGATATCGAAGTATTTTGAGTGATACCATAGTCCCAAAACACCTCTTTGAAGCGGCGATTTTATGGGTGGGGAAATTGGAACTGCTTACCAAGTGTTCAATAAATGAAATGTCATGCTTGCTGCATAAAAATGGCAATCGATCTTATCTTGTGGTGTAAGTTAAGGTTAAATTTCCTTGTGTGCCGTTCTTTAATTGCTTGCTCGAATGCTAATAATTACTTACTACCAGTGATTGCTGGAACGTCGTACAGACATATAAGGATTAACTATTTTTGTTCTGAACTACTGGCGCTGCTAGAATATTTATCAATTAATTGTATTTTTCAAATTTTCTGTGAACGCTTTTCTATTTTTTAATGTTTGATACACGGCTTTATTATGAATATTTATTAATTTTAATAGTCTATCAACTTCATTTTGATAAAGTGTTGTTTCTTTAAAATAAAAGTTTATTTTAAAAATTTGATTTAACAATTGTTAAAATTCATTACAGATTTTTCAATTTCTCGGTAGACCCAGTTTCAGTCGATTTAATGGACGCATTTTATATTCTTCCAATATATTTAATAAGATCATTTCTATAATGAAAATAGCAAAAACAATTAGTGTTGAGATTTTTGTTAATCATTGACCCGAAAGTTAGAATGATCAAAATAGCTCAACTTCTGACCATACTGATTTATTAAGATCTGATATTTCAAGATAAATTTGTTCCCTATTTATTATTTTCTGTTTCATATCAACTGCGTTTGATTCTAGGCTCCATTCAACGAAAACAAAATCACTCGAGCAAGTCCTTCACAAAGTTTATCTTTGATAATGTGGTTTAATTCAAGTGATGGCTTAGGTCTTCTCTCGCATTCTGATGGAGTGATTGTGAACATTCATGAATACAATACTTTGCCCAATTTCTTTAGCCATGAAGTGCTGAAGTTCAAGCCAGGTGTTGAAGCCATTATTTCGTTTAGACAAAACGAAAAAATCATGGTCACCGATAGCTTTTATAGCACATGTGTAAATGATTGGAGTGAAACGCACCCTGCTTTTAACTCATTGGCCTACACCAGGTTTGTAACATGAAGCATTTTGATAATAATTTATTGATATAGTGTTTGATCCTAAGGGTTTCCTTATGAATATGTTATTAAAGTTAAAAATTGCTAGATTTTTGTTTTAATATTGCTAAACAGTTAATACAGTTTCTAATAAAATATAATCATTAAATAATTTAATTATAGGTAACACTGTGAAACAATAAAAATTCCAATTTCATCTATAGACAATTTCGTTTTCAAGATGTGTCCAGATCATCAATTGTCACAAGCTGATTTTTATCAAAATTTTCAAATTTTAGGAACTTCATCATTTTCCTTAATATTTGAATTGCAATGAATAATGTTGCCATTTGTAATACTACCACTTCCTACATATGTAATCTAAATTCATATCAGTATATCTTGTGTTTTCGCTATTCTTCCGAGTACTGTTTGGAATAGTTTATCTTTTTCTAACTTCCAGCCTTTTTATTGTTAATACATCTTGACCTTCTCCTTACTTTCAAGGTGCCTGTTTTTAGTGCTACACTGTTCCACACTTTCATGTTTATCTAATACAAATGTTTGTTCCATTGCTATAACGACTTTGTCTGTCTCATACTAATTTTGATTTGCTATATTCGTTATTTTCCGCAGTTTTTCCTTGTACCAATTTCTTTCAGGCTTTTACCTATTATGTAAGCTCTATTGTGCCATATTTCAAATCTGGCAACCTGCTATTAGATTATTCATAGCTTGCATAGTCTACACTTGAAATTTTGCTTAGTTCTTGTATGTATGAACTTCTTCACCTAGTTTGTACTGGTTAGTAATTGTACTGCTATTAGCTTTTTTCCAGACTTTTTATATCTTTGTTTCAACACAAACTTTTGCGATCTTTACCATCTTCTCATGAATTTCAATAGTCACTTCTTAGTTTTGATATTCTCTATTTAGAAATCGTCTTAGCCCACGCCATTGATGAACTACCTATTACTCTAAAGTTCTTCTTTCAGTTCGCTACCACTGTTTTATCCTTTTACAATGGATCTTTTTGTCCTACAACTTTTTATCTCTTCTTTGATCAATCTGCTTTTCTCTAGATAATGTAGCAACATTCATGAAATCACTAAAATTAAATGCAATTGTTAAACATGTTATTAGCTCAAAAATGCTTGCTTCCCTTCTTTTCATTGTGTTCTTCTTTATGAAAATATGATTCTCAATTTTACTCTTGAGCACTTTCTAGTCTTCAATCTTCTTGAAGCTAATTCAGCTATGTATTTTAATCAGCTCACATTCTCTGTCTCTGGAAAGTGAATTCCCTACATACCATTTCTGTTATGAACCTTTGTAATTGTTGAATACTTTTGGCTTTTCAATTTTCCGGAACAGATAACCTAGTTCTATTATATCTTTCTATGGTCATGTTGGTCTTGTCGGTTGTCTTAGTTTCCAGGCATATGTTTCCAAACATATTTGTTCAAGCAAATGTGTTACTACTTCATGCAATTCGTTGCTTTAAATGGCTTTTCAAGTTTATTCTCTTTGAAATTACTTAGGTGTATATATCAATCAAGGCACTGTTTAGCACCTGCCAGCCTTTTGATGCATTCTTCTGATTTTTAAACATTCCTTTACTAAAACCTCTCTATTCTGGAAAGGTTTAGTTGTAATACTCCATCATTATTTTCTTTTCTTTAACAGTCCAATTGTCATTTTTATTGGAGTGGTGTTGATCCTATTGTGGCACCTCTTACGTCTACAGTGATATTTGTTGATCCAACCTGTTGACCAAAATGTCTGAAAATCTTTTTTCCAAATGCAGCATTCTGATAACTAAGATGCGTTGATATTTTGAGAATACTCAAGGCAATTTGGGTGACATTTTAGACTTTCTCTGACCTAAGAAGTGCGCTAATAAAGATTTAACAACTTTCCTATCCATGGTGGCTTTCATTTCCTTCTTCGCGATATGAAGAATATGAACTTGAAATCCCTAAGGTTACTGGATTTATTATTTCTCTCTATATATTCATAGTGAGTACATCTTTCGAAATTCCAGCAAAATTCACTTGGTTGTTTTTGCTGAAATGCTTGAATATTATTAATACACATGAACTATTTTTAGAGCCACTGCCAACCGTCAAAAATTACTTTCTTCTCACTTATATCAGCTCATAGTTGAAATTTTTACCTATGCGTTAAACTTTACAAAATGCTAGTTTTCAACAAATTCACGCTAATTATATATTCATGTATTTTAGCATTATATTTATGTTAAGATTTTCTAACAATATTTAGTAATTAGGATGTGTATAATGTGAAATGAAGAACATATTCATACCCGATAAAAATTACGAGGGTGAAGCTACTCACTGAAAGAGTGCCTGTGCTTGCTCATCTCTAGTGTAGATTAAAAACAAATACAAAAATGTCATTAAAATTTTAATAGAGCCGGCATTGTTCTATAAAGTCACAACTTCGGTATATCCAAATTGATCAAAATTGTAGTTGAAACTAATGTACTTAGGAGTGAATGTATTTCGAAGTCAAAGCAAAATTACATTGAAAGAATTTGTAACTGCTCAGAGCTTGTGCTAACAGAAAATAGCAGTGTCCCTCAATGCGATTCATTGAATGACGAACAATGGAAATGCAGAGTTAATGTTTCGGAAATGTTTGCAGCAGGACGTCTTTATTATAATTGCAAGCCAAAGTGTAGCAGCATTTCTTATGAAACCCTTTGGTATGCATTTTAACCGACTCAATGTTCATTAACAATCACTTACCAATTGAAATAAATATGCATGCATGCCTGCATGCGTGCATGTGTGCATATATATATATATATATATATATATATATATATATTGTATGTCTGACGTTCTCCAAAAGATTCTATTTCATTAGAAAGTCTTTTACGCAAATTTCTGATACTTTTTTATATTTTTTAGAGAATGCGCAATGCTGTCGAACTTGGACTAATATGGGTCAATGCATGACATAGGAAATAATTTACCAATAAACAATCACAAAAACAGAATAATTGGTTTCTAAATGTTTGTGGTTTTGCACTACAATTATTAAATCATACTGCCAGTTATTCTTCATTTTTGAGCCGCACAATTTTCTATAGCACCTGATAGTGAGCGCGTTTGAAATTTTATCTTTAAATACCGTCTTGTGGATACGTTTCAAGAATGCTATCAAATGCAATCAGCTTCTAAAACATAGTTCTACTGCTTTCGGCTACGAAAACGACATACACAGTTCAGTGTTTCATCTCTTTCACTTAAGGCTTTCAAAATTGCCCATTGTGCAGCCAAATTTAAGTAAAAATACAATCAGTTTTTCTAATAAATACCACAAATGTCCTGCCTTCATTACACAATCTAGTTACTTGGATGTGACGGTAAGGATAGGAATAANATATATATATATATATATATATATATGACATTTGGCGCATTTAGACAACTGTGAGAGATTACTCTTTAAAAAAGCAAGCCTTTCACTTGTCACGTACACATATAACCAAAAGTGTATCAATAACAGTACATTGAAAGGTTTTCTTACTACTTGAGATAATTCTGGATATGAAAATTTAGGCAAAAAAATTATAGTCGAAATGAAGTAGTCATTGCGTGTTGTAAAGTGTAGAATTAAACATTTAGTTTTAAAATGGAAGTAATAATCATGTAGACAGAATTCGAAATGGTTCCCTTTCTCCTGGGGTGTTAAAAGCACAATCCTAACTATTCATGTATAGAGTGATTATTAGAGCATTAAGTCATCACTATGCTGTTATTCAGTTTTCCTTTAAATTAATGGTAAATTATTTGATTGAACAATTTGCATCTCATCTAATTTGAGTATGAGGTGTGAAACGGAATAACTATCATTTAAAAAGGCCTGATTATTTGCATATACTACAGACCGCGATACAACCTGGACCATTTCCAACCTTGCCTACAAATGTAATTCCATAACAATAATATATTTATTTTCATATACAGCATAAATTGCATAAACGCTTCCAAAAGGTGTATTTTCATTGTCAATTTGGATCAATTTAAGGCAGTAAGATATTTAATCACAATTTTTTGAAACATGAACTCTATTTTCAAATCCGAATTGAATTTCTTAGTCTCAGGCAACCCGGATATAGAGCTTTACTATTGAATTTCGTGATGGAATTCAAAATTTTTAAAATTTTAAATTATCATATAATGTTTATGAACAGTAACAACTCATTTATAATTCCTAAATATAGTTTAGATTGGAATTGAATCAAAAAACAAAATAGGCCTACCATTGCAATCGATCAGGCCAAATTATATGCGTAAATTTAATTAATGTATAGAAATTATTAGTATACACTAGAGGTCGACGGTTATTAAATTTTGACTCCGGTTCGGTTCAGATCGGTAAACCGGGTAAAATTATGGTTTCGGTTCGGTTTTTTTCTTAAAAACCAAGTTTGCAAACAAAAATTTATTCAACGTTCTTAGATTTGATAAGTCTTGATGCGTTTTCCCCAGTTAGAGAACACCTTTTCTTCGTGATAGTATTGGATCCGATGGAGCCCATACTCTCTGAAGACACGTTTGTTGCCTGTACGTATAACCATTTTCTGGCTAGGATCACAAGTTTGGATAGTTTTGTTGCATGTAATCGCCACCAAATAAGAACATCCCCCGGTAAGTTCTAAAGGTTCCACTGAGATGTAAGTGTCTATTTCATTTCATGAGACAGAGGGAGTTGACATGGTATGCGAGTCTATTTCATTTCATGAGACAGAGGGAGTTGACATGGTATGCGACTTGCCCGCGAGAGATGAAAGTAAAGCCGATTTACATATCTTTGGTGGAGTAGGATCAGTGGTTCCTTGCTGATTCCCTGGAGTCCGAATTTCAGCCATTGCCTTCTCAATTTCCGTCTTCGCCAATAGAATTTGCTCGTCTGAGAAGAGCATTGCCTTATATCTGGGATCCAATAATGTTGTCACAAGAAATAAGAGCTTGGTATTAAGGTCCCAAAAACGGTCATCAAAGTTTGAAAGCAGTTGGTTCTTCAGAAATTGCAATGACTGTACGTTTGCATTTTCGATGGAAGACCTTGCCTCAGTTAGGATTGGAAATACAAGACTAATGGATACATATGTGTCACCAGATAACAGCTCTGTAGCCTCTTCAAGAGGTGTAAGCAGCGCAATAGCTTCTTCCATGACCTCCCACTCCGCGTATGGCCTTGAATTTGGGGGATTTCTGCACCTCTTCAAAGTGTCTTGGTGGCAAAGGAGACGATTTAGTTCATCTCTGCACTTTAGCTCCGCCTTCCATAATCGTATTGTTGAACCCCATCGCTCTTCAATACTGGTTGGCAAGTCTACACTCTTATTGGGATCTGTTGTTTGCTGAAGTGTGTGAAATTTGCGATATGCGACATCACTTCTGTTTAAAAAACCCGCGATGGCCTTGCTTCGAGCTTTGGCGGTTTTTACCAGCTCGTCGGATTCGATAGCATTATCAATTGCTAGCTGTATGGTATGAGCAGTGCACGGGATGTTGCCAAAATTTCCAAGTTTTGCGGCTCTGACCATGTTTGAAGCATTATCTGTAGTGGCCCCCTCGCAATTTTCTAATTTCAGTCCATATTGATGAAGCAATTTTCCAACTTCAGTTGCAATGTTTGCACCAGAATGATCTAGGTTCAGTTCATTGAATGGTAGGACACCAATGCAGAATGTTCCCAAATCAAAATTTTTCCCAATGAAACTTATAGTAACTTCCAGCCAATTTTCTTTCGAGACAGATTTCCAGAAGTCGAAGGTAATGGCGAAATGATCACAATTATCCGATAAATTCTTCATCAGAGCCTGGTGGCATTGTTCAACCACCTGAGGAACGATCTTTATTCGGAAAGTCTTCTCAGACGGAATTTTATAACGGGGATCCAGAGTCCTGATGACCTCCCGGAAGCTTGGCTGATCCACAAATTTATAAGGAAGATATGAATCTATAACCATAATCGCAATAGTCTTCGAAATGTTCTGTGCTTTCGTGCTAGTTGGCTCGTATTGGTTTGAGGGNTATATATATATATGTGTGTATGAATAAACGTTGCTTTGTATATAGGATTTCAAAATTTGCTTTACAATTTTTTAGGCATGAGCAACAGTGGCCAACGATAAACTATTTCCCATTTTTCGCTAATCGTGTTTTGTTCAAAAAGCCTCATCTAAAAGAGATATTTAAATCCGGTACAATGGATGATCATTTAGCAAACACTAGAAAATCTGCATTAAAAATTAGTATTCATTTTGAAGATATGATGGTGTATCAAACAAAGGGTAGTTACAAATATTTTAGCCCTCTTAACACCTTTTATGAAATTTAATTTCACTTATGAAAATTTGCAAGAATTCATTTAAATACCTATTTAAGCTGAATTCATTGCAATTTAACGCATTGGTGTAAATTTTCAAGTTCAATAGACTTTTACTGTTAAGTTTATTAGTTTAAATTTTAAAATGTCCCAACAATTTTCCAAACATATCTTTTCTCATAAATTATATATCACTGAACATTTTTTGGAAATTATTTTAATTTTCTAGCTTTGTGCATTATGATTTGAAGTCAGTTTGGTGAAATTAAATGGAATATTTATATCTGGTTTTAACTGCATGAACAATCCAAATTGTAAATGCATTACACAGATGAATATATGTAAATTGGGTGTACTGTATGTATGATATGAAGGCATCATTTTCTTTAAGATACGTTAAACCGCGGAATACAAAGAATTTTTCGAAATATAAAGACCTTGGATGTCATCGACTTTGAAAACATACTTTTCCAGCATTTCAATATTTTTGATAAGACTGAGTGGGATTAAATGAATTGACTGAAAATGGCCACCTCGAGTTTATTCAAACTTCTTGGAAAAATCTTAGAACTAGATTTTATTTTATTGGATCAGGTTGGCTCAAATATTGAAAAACTTTTGTTTGGCTAGGTTTGGTCAATTTTTGGTGAAAGCTATTTGGAGTCAGACAAATATTACCCACCTGCAGCACTGGTTGGATGACTATATGAAATGTTCAGATTTGAGCAAATTTTAATTTAATTTTACAAATTGGACCAACTCTTTTATTAAATACAATTTTTTAACATTAAGTCAAGTGGTATAACCAAGATTCTCTGTTTAGTACCTAATACAATTTATATATAATCTGCAGTAACAGGAATTCAAATTAATTAAAATTAAATTAAATTATTTCTTGTAACTACCATTTCCAACAGAGTACATTGTATGTTCACTGGGAGATTTTTTGAGTGACTTTGGAGGAACTCTTGGTTTATACATGGGAATATCACTTCTAAGCTTATTTTATGGATTCAAGCAGCTCATCCTTTTGATTAAAAGAAAACTCCGTGGAAAAATCATAGACTTGGATAAACCACAAGTTGATGATTTAACCAAGAAATCAGATTTGTAATATTAAATGATAAGAACAGTGTTATGTATGTATATTAATATAATTTATCAGCACAAATTCTTTGTTTCGGTTTTCTTATTGAATCTTCACATCATTATTATAAAGTTTATATTCTTTTTTGCATCTGATATTGCGTAAGTATATTACATTCATCTGATAATGTAAATTATCTATTATATGAACAAACCTCTAAAAAGTAATTTACAAAACAGTTTATATATTTTTGTTTACATGCATGTACAACATAAATATTCATTAGTTTGCTTTGGACTAAATTTATTCCACAAAGTTTTATAATCAATAATCTTATGTACCTGTAGCAGACTTGTCAACAAGCCGAGCTTCTAACGAGCCGAGCCGAGCTTGAGCAGAGCATTGGATATACAACGATCCCAAAACTAGCCGCTTTTAAGCAAACCAAATTTTTAGTGCTGCTTGTTAATTTGATTATGGAGATTTTTCTTATTTTTTCGTTCAATATTCCTTAGTTATAATCGTATTTTAGAAATGTTTATTAAATAATAGGAAGAGCAATTGAAAAAATTCTGAGAGAACAATATTTTTAAAAAAAATACCGAGCTGAAACGAGCCTCATTGAAAGATTTTCTGAGACCGAACTTACTCAAAATTTAAACGAGCCGAGCTTAGAAATTACGGCTCGTTGATCTGTAGTAATATGATGGAAAACTTTACACATTTTTGTATTAGGATAATCACTATGAACTTTTCAATCTGTATTTAATCAACCATAGGCTATGGTAGCATATGTTGGAAGTGGTACATTTTCCAAGGTTCAAAACAGGTCAAAAGACTTGTGAACAAAATTTCAGGTTGTGAAAATCTTAATTATAATTATCAAATAAAGTTGACTATAGTTTAAAATTTTTCATGCATTTTATAGTGCGCTACACAAGGCCAGGTGGATGGCCAAACTTCTGTATTCGGCCTAAATCGTTCTTCTGCAATACGATATCAGTTCCTTGCCACCTGGAACAATTTCTACCTAACATCTCCTGGTTCTTCTCTTGGTTCATCTTTAGTCTGCTGCTTCTGGACAGTGATTTTCTTACCAAAGAAGTTAGCAAGTGCTCATTTCTTTCTTGAAAAACAAAGATCAATGCCATTAACGTTATTAATGACTGTGCAGAAAGAGGGGTTGACGCTAAGTTCTGACGTCACTGGTGCTGTTAAATCCGAAAATCACTTTCAGAATGTTTTACAAGTAGTGGAAACAGACAAGAAGGACAGACCAAACCTGTGGAAGAGGAAGCTAACTGACGATATCCATTAGTAGCGTTCACTTTTGGAGGAAAAGTGGCTGGGTTATTTGTTACATTTTAGACATTGACATCAGACAACGGCTCCGTATTTTTTATCTAATTCTTCAAGTTGTGGTGTTTTAATTACTCTTGAATGTTGTATGCGTTATTCAAGAAAGAATAGAGTCGCCTAAACATAAAATATGCCTGCAAAATGCCACAGCACTTTTGTGTTCTTTTTCTTGAATTTTCGTTATTTTCTGTTATTTCAACATCGATAAGGACCCGGTAAATGTTAATCGAAATTCATGAAAATTTGACCAAATTAGGACTAGACTATACTTCAAACAGCTGGATAAATCTAGCCAGAAATGGAATTTTTTGAATAAAAGTATTGGAAAAACTAAAGGTTTATCTGTGAGCGTTGAAGAAATTAAGTACGATAATAAGATATATAAGAATAAGAAAGATATTGCAATTATTTTCAACAAAACTTTTGAAAAAATGGCTGAATTTAACTTTATAGCGTGAAACTAACAATAGCCAACAGATAAAAATTGTGAAAAGGGTAAATTCTGAATTTAATTTTAGCTTAATATCATACTATGATTTGAAACAAGTGGTAAAAAATCTTGATAGTAATAAATCGTGTGGCTCTAGCCATTTGCCATACTGGGTAATTATAAACTATTTTGACATTTTTGGACAATATCTTCTTGCAGCATTTAATCAATGCATTATCGAGAATAACATCCCTATTATCTTAAAAAATTCTGATATCTCACCTGTTTATAAAAAAGGAGATCCTTACAACCCAAACAATTATCGACCCATCAGTATTACACATCCCTTTGCTAAAATCTTTGAGAAGCTCTTAGCTAAGCAAATTTACGCTTTTCTCAATGACAATAGTATTCTTTCGGATAACCAATTTGGATTTAGGCCTAAGTATAGTACAACCGACGCAATATTATCTATTACAGAAAAAATTAAATCAAATCTGAATAACAATTTGTCGACATCTATTGCCTTATTGGATCTTAGTAAAGCTTTTAATTCAATGAATTTTAATATTTTAGAAAG
>CABFPE010000044.1:1463291-1477194 GCA_900660155.1 Hofstenia miamia
AACTGTAGAAGCTGAAGCACTAGGGCTAAAGGAATATGTAGAAGAGCAAACTAAGGGGTCCCTACTAGAGGTCACTAAGGAGTTAAAGAAGATAAGAACTGAGAGTGAAGGAAAGAAGATATACCAGAGTAGGATGCAATCAGAGAGACAAAGAAGGTATAGGCAGAAGGCAATACATGGAGAATACTGGAGGAATACAGAAAAGTGTGATAGAGAAGAGAGCAACATGTGGTTAAAGAAGGCAGGACTGAGAGACATAGTAGTGGAAAAAGATTGAGAACATTGATAGACATAGCTGTAACAAAGGACAGGAATGTAGAATGCAAGGAGAAAGAGAAGATAGACAAGTACAGAGAGTTGGCAGAGGAAATAGAAAGGCTGTGGAAATTAAAGAAAGTTGACGTAGTCCCGGTAGTTGTAGGAGCACTAGGAGCAGTGAGTAAGAAGCATAAGATATACTTGGAGGAGTTGGGAGGAGCAGTAGCACAGAAGGCAGCATTGTTAGGAACAGCTAGAGTCCTGAGGAAAGCTCTCAGACTCCCTGGGAACTGGTGAGTTCCCCGAGCTGAGAGGGATACCAGCATGAAGCAGTGGGAAATAATAATAATAATAATAATATAAATCCTAACTCCAAACCAAACCGTAATAATGGTAATTTTTCAATTTTTCAGATCATCAGGAATGTATACCTCATTTTTAGAACCCTATTTCTCATGTTTGTCCTCTATTCCTCACTAGTCAGTTTTATAAAGGTTGTTATTGCTTATGGAATATGCAAACTCCCCAAACGGGGATCCTGGGTAAGTAGGTGTTGTTTTGTGGGGGACGATGGCACATTAATTTCAACTGTTATATCATTCCTGATTTGGTAGTGAATATTCCAAGCCTAAACCTACTCCTCTAAACCAGTACAATCAACTATTTGCTATTCTAATTATAGGAAATATATTATTATTTCAAAAGTGTACTCGAGAGGTTCATATGGGGCTCAGCCCACATTGTTAAATTAGATTGATGACACAGGCGTCCTTGCTAAAATATGTTAGGGTTCGCGTGCTGGATTTTATTTCCTAAGAAATAATTTTTTTATCAAAATATAACATAAAAATACAGTCCCTTAAATTTAAGACAATAATAATAATATTTTATTTTTAAATCTTTTTACAATTTAAAAAATATAAAAATACTTATTAAGGTTTAAAGTACATTATTTTTCTTTAAGTTTACTTAGTGTTGCAAATTGATTTTTTTTAGTTGTAGACTTTCTTCCCCTCTTATTCAAATAAGTTCTTTTCTTTGGTGATAATTCTAATTTAATTTTTTCTTAAATTCTTTAAAATTAGATTAGTCTTTAATTTCAGGTGATAGTTTGTTCCATAGATCTATACAGTAACTGATAAAACAGTTCTTCATGATTCTGAATTTCTGAATTTAATTTTCTATAGCACTTAGTTCTAAATATGGAATTTTGATGAAAGTTCTTCTTTTGATCTAATGTTGATAAATATTTGAAGTGATTTTAGTTTCTTTAGATAGTCTTTAGATGTAAATTCTTCTGATATTTTTTAATTGCTTTTTTCACATATGATAGCTAAACTCCTATTCAACATTCTCTTTAAATTCTTTTTGAATGCTTAGGTATGTTTCTCAACAGACATGATGAATTTTTATGCTGATGTAGAATATATTATTTCAATATCATAATTTTTTATTTAATTGATATAAAGCTCTGTAATTTTCAGAGTGTTTTGATTCCTTGAGTCATTTTTTACACCATTTTATTAATGTTCTTTAAATATTAATTTATTATCAAAAATATTACTTAGGTATACAATTTTATTTTCTTCTTCAATGATTTTATTCCTTTCTTGTAGGCTTAGTTTCTCATTATTTGATTTGCTTAGGACCATGAACTTTGTCTTTATCGAAATATAAGAATTGAGAATTTTTTACTGAGAAATGGCTTGAGTTGTTATTGTAAATTCAAACATATGGGTTTTAAGACAGAATAAAATATCTTGTTTGTAATATCAAAATATAAAATTTCAGGACTTTAGACTAATCATCCATTTCCAATGGAAATTTTGTCATATTTTGCACCATATGCTGTAATTTCAGTATTCTGCTAACTTTAATACGCTACGTTATTTCTGGATTTCCAATTACATTTTTTATAAACACATTAGTGTAAAAATGTCAAGATTTAGTGAGGTTTCTCCTGATTTAGAGTTGCCTACCTTTACATATATGAGAAAAAAATGATGAATTTGAATAGGTATCTCAAGGTCCTGACCTGAAGAGCACTAATAAGATGTCTGATTTAGAGGAGCAGACTCCAAATTTTTTCAAAATTATGATGCTCCAGTTTATCATTTAAAAAGGTGACATTCTTTGCTTAATGTATTTCTATACATGTTTTTTAAAGTGCAATAAAATCTTAAAATTTGCAATTACGAATATCTGTTTTTATGATAAGGAACAATTTCCGGTAATTATTGAATGGGGGTCATTGTACACTTGTCCAAGTTTTCGACTTGGGTAAAACTTTTTACACGATGACTCATCATAAGCTGCTAAGCAAGTTACAAGTATTGAAAGTTCTTCTTATATTATTCAGTTGGCTCTTCAATTATTTATCCGATCGATGGTTTTGTGTTTGTTATGGTGGCGAATTTAATGACGTATTACATATATCAAGGAGTATATCCCAAGGTTCAATCTTGAGTCCTTGGTGTTCTCTGCATATTGCTGACTTTTGTGTTGAGCTTACTGTCATAATTTCATGATGAAATTTGCAGGTTACGTAATCACTGTTCTTTAGTTGTATATAATATTATTAACAATACAGAATTTTTAAATACTGAGAATTACCATTTTACAAAATGGTTCAAAACTTAATATTGGAAAGTCTTCTCAATTATTTATTTGGAATTTCTCAAAATGTGAATTATCTGACCCCATTCAATTATGTGATTCGGTGAAAATTCTTGGTTTTTATGTTAATCATTCATTCACTTGAGACACACATATGAATTACATCATCATGAAAGCGTCTCTTCGTCTATTAAATTAAATTAAATTTTAATATTAAATGTTTGTTCTGTAGATATGCTAAGGAAAGTGGTTATTGGGTATGTCCTATCTATCATCAGTTATTGTGCACCCGTTTTTGTCTCGCTACCGAATATATTTATCAATAAACTACAAACTTTATGAAATCGTATCAAACGTGTTATCACATCACTTTTGAAATTATGACGGGGTACCATCGTCTACACATATCAGAGTTAGTTTAAGAAAATTCTGAAAAACTGGTCATCCTCTGCACTTTCTGCACTTCAAACAATTCTTCTTCATAAAAAAAAATTTTCGAGATTTTTTCTGTAGACTCACTATTCGAAAACACAGATTTATCCGTTTTATGGTACATCATTTTAATGCTATTAGATGTAGTATATGACAATTGTTTACTTGTGTGCTTCTGGCTGTTATCTTTAATGAATGAGTCACTTTATATTAGTGAAAGAATATCAGTATCATATCATGATGAGTTGCTAATATAGGTCAATATGCATGTAAGAGTTTATAATTTAAAAAAAGTAAGCAACTGATTTGTAAGAGTTGTTCATTCAAAGTTAAACAAAATTTCACAATTAAAGTTCAGACTACTTTTTTATTACACATGCATATTTGTTAACTATATTAGTTAATCTGCTGATGAATCTACTTAGGACTAGTTTTCTATATTAATTTTGTGCTTGTATTATAAGTAATCGAAAGAAATTATTTTTGGATAGCATTGTGACCTAATAATTAAATGAAAATTGTGTTATTATTTCAATAAGAGAATAATATTTGCAGAATGCATGATTTAAAACTCTCCTTTCCAATTTTGTTTTATTTTAGAAAACGCTGACCTATTTTGTAGTTATTCATAAGTCAGTTGCATTTAGATTTTGTTGAGAAGTCAAATTAAAACTGCATAAGGAAATCCTACGGTATATTTCATAAGGAAAATACGACATTATTTCCCAAATTTAATTTAGATTTTTGTCAAAGACTCAATTAAATAATAACATTGCATATAGTGTATGTCGATGAATGACATAGCATAGATTAATTAGTGGTAGGAAATGTTTGTGATTTTATGGTTGCTTACGCGTATTAAGAATTGAAAGACAACTCTCTCAGACAGATTCGATAATGGAGAACCTGTCTCCGATGTTGTTCTTTAGATTTTTGCCCGAGATATTTTAGTTATTGAATATAGCCGCGTCGTGTAAATGTACAGCACTTCATCCACTTTTCCGTAAGTCCAAAAAATAATCCAAAATGTAACAAGTTTCATATTTGGTAACAGAGGCTTCCCCTAATTACCACAATTTATAGTGCAAAACTTTATCGCCTTTGAGGGTCAAGAATTCAACCAGTGTGAAAAAAAAAATTTTCACTGTGACTTTTCAACAAAACTGCACCACATCAAGTTTTTCAAATGCAACTTTTCCAATATGATCAAAATGTGTACAGACGGGGACTACGTGATTATACACGTAGTTCCTAATACAGCCCTAATGTGCATGTATTATTACTAATAATTGCCTATCGTGGCATTTGACTTTTACTTTTAAAATATCTGGAAAGCTTACTTATATTTAGATTCACAGTTTATAGTATTACAAGATATTAATTAGGGTTTTGATCAATTTATGGTTTGCATGGATTCAGTACATCGAATAAATTACATATCCTTAATATTTGTTATGTTTATTGAAACTATGTTTTGGTTATAATTATTCAAACATTTACAGAGAAATTGGCCAAAATAACAAAGAATAATATAATTGTTGGTGCATTCAAAACTTCAACCCTGAGCATTTGTGTTGTTTACAACCTTCTGCATGCATTTGCTTAACATTTAGCTTAATGTAAAAATCTTGTTCAAAACTTTAGACTTGAATGTGAGTGATAACTTTTTTACGCCATAAAACACACTTAGTAGTGACAATCCAGTATACAGTCCAAGAGTACCACCAAAATCACTAAGAAAATCGCCCAATGGATAGAGAATGTACTGAGTTATCTCGGTCACTGTCATGTCTTCATAGTAAACATTGACACGGATTGCTGATCGTCTTATTACTTCGAGATTTTCGTACTCATTCGCAGTGTCAAAAAGCTTGGCAAATTTTGGTCTAACATACAAAATCTAAATAAACATTAAAACTACTCATTAACTGCATGAAAAATACCACATAATACATATCTATAAACTAAAACTTACATTGCGAAGAAATTCTTGAAGAAAGAGTTTACTTCTGTTTACAACAAACCGTTCTGCTTAATTATTAATTAGGGAAAACACCAGTCTCACAAGATAATCAACTTAGGAATAGACGTTTTACAATCTCAGTTAAAAATCAAAATAACTCAACAAGAATAAACAACATAGGTGTATTAAATACGGTGTTTCCAAATACTTACGACAGTCTTAATCGGCACTTATCAGAAATACCATGTTTTCATTGAAAAACTGGTCAAATATTGTTATTTATTTTAACTTTCATGAATCCAGTTTAATTTTTGAAAATTCTATGCGTTTTCAACTTTGGCTATGTGGGAAACTTTGGATCATAACGAATTTGTTGTTCAACTAGTCATTTAATTAACACACACACCAATTTCAGATTGAACAAGGTTCTCATCTGAGAAGCTCCTCTTCACTAAATATTTTACAAGTTTCTAAATGGCACAAAATCCTAATTCTGTTCAAACGTGGCATATAGTCAGACTTTTATACTTCTATTCATCACTTATGTCGTTTTGCAGTTGTAGCGATCTCAATATTGGACAAAATATAAAAAGATGCAACAAGGACTGTAACGATTTATCTATCATTTTTTAGGTCTTCCATTTGGTTTCATATTGTGCATTCTTCCATCTTTTTGCATGGATGTACTATTCGACTTACAGTATCCTTCAGGGTGCTTCGAATTGCCAATTTTGGGATTTCGTTTCATGTATTTTGTGGCCATTTTCAAAATTAGAAAAATTGTTAATGCAAAATCANAGCAACTGATTTGTAAGAGTTGTTCATTCAAAGTTAAACAAAATTTCACAATTAAAGTTCAGACTACTTTTTTATTACACATGCATATTTGTTAACTATATTAGTTAATCTGCTGATGAATCTACTTAGGACTAGTTTTCTATATTAATTTTGTGCTTGTATTATAAGTAATCGAAAGAAATTATTTTTGGATAGCATTGTGACCTAATAATTAAATGAAAATTGTGTTATTATTTCAATAAGAGAATAATATTTGCAGAATGCATGATTTAAAACTCTCCTTTCCAATTTTGTTTTATTTTAGAAAACGCTGACCTATTTTGTAGTTATTCATAAGTCAGTTGCATTTAGATTTTGTTGAGAAGTCAAATTAAAACTGCATAAGGAAATCCTACGGTATATTTCATAAGGAAAATACGACATTATTTCCCAAATTTAATTTAGATTTTTGTCAAAGACTCAATTAAATAATAACATTGCATATAGTGTATGTCGATGAATGACATAGCATAGATTAATTAGTGGTAGGAAATGTTTGTGATTTTATGGTTGCTTACGCGTATTAAGAATTGAAAGACAACTCTCTCAGACAGATTCGATAATGGAGAACCTGTCTCCGATGTTGTTCTTTAGATTTTTGCCCGAGATATTTTAGTTATTGAATATAGCCGCGTCGTGTAAATGTACAGCACTTCATCCACTTTTCCGTAAGTCCAAAAAATAATCCAAAATGTAACAAGTTTCATATTTGGT
Organism: Hofstenia miamia; assembly: GCA_900660155.1. Classification (NCBI taxonomy): domain Eukaryota; kingdom Metazoa; phylum Xenacoelomorpha; order Acoela; family Hofsteniidae; genus Hofstenia; species Hofstenia miamia. The sequence goes on from CABFPE010000044.1 coordinate 1,470,112, forward strand.
AACAGAGGCTTCCCCTAATTACCACAATTTATAGTGCAAAACTTTATCGCCTTTGAGGGTCAAGAATTCAACCAGTGTGAAAAAAAAAATTTTCACTGTGACTTTTCAACAAAACTGCACCACATCAAGTTTTTCAAATGCAACTTTTCCAATATGATCAAAATGTGTACAGACGGGGACTACGTGATTATACACGTAGTTCCTAATACAGCCCTAATGTGCATGTATTATTACTAATAATTGCCTATCGTGGCATTTGACTTTTACTTTTAAAATATCTGGAAAGCTTACTTATATTTAGATTCACAGTTTATAGTATTACAAGATATTAATTAGGGTTTTGATCAATTTATGGTTTGCATGGATTCAGTACATCGAATAAATTACATATCCTTAATATTTGTTATGTTTATTGAAACTATGTTTTGGTTATAATTATTCAAACATTTACAGAGAAATTGGCCAAAATAACAAAGAATAATATAATTGTTGGTGCATTCAAAACTTCAACCCTGAGCATTTGTGTTGTTTACAACCTTCTGCATGCATTTGCTTAACATTTAGCTTAATGTAAAAATCTTGTTCAAAACTTTAGACTTGAATGTGAGTGATAACTTTTTTACGCCATAAAACACACTTAGTAGTGACAATCCAGTATACAGTCCAAGAGTACCACCAAAATCACTAAGAAAATCGCCCAATGGATAGAGAATGTACTGAGTTATCTCGGTCACTGTCATGTCTTCATAGTAAACATTGACACGGATTGCTGATCGTCTTATTACTTCGAGATTTTCGTACTCATTCGCAGTGTCAAAAAGCTTGGCAAATTTTGGTCTAACATACAAAATCTAAATAAACATTAAAACTACTCATTAACTGCATGAAAAATACCACATAATACATATCTATAAACTAAAACTTACATTGCGAAGAAATTCTTGAAGAAAGAGTTTACTTCTGTTTACAACAAACCGTTCTGCTTAATTATTAATTAGGGAAAACACCAGTCTCACAAGATAATCAACTTAGGAATAGACGTTTTACAATCTCAGTTAAAAATCAAAATAACTCAACAAGAATAAACAACATAGGTGTATTAAATACGGTGTTTCCAAATACTTACGACAGTCTTAATCGGCACTTATCAGAAATACCATGTTTTCATTGAAAAACTGGTCAAATATTGTTATTTATTTTAACTTTCATGAATCCAGTTTAATTTTTGAAAATTCTATGCGTTTTCAACTTTGGCTATGTGGGAAACTTTGGATCATAACGAATTTGTTGTTCAACTAGTCATTTAATTAACACACACACCAATTTCAGATTGAACAAGGTTCTCATCTGAGAAGCTCCTCTTCACTAAATATTTTACAAGTTTCTAAATGGCACAAAATCCTAATTCTGTTCAAACGTGGCATATAGTCAGACTTTTATACTTCTATTCATCACTTATGTCGTTTTGCAGTTGTAGCGATCTCAATATTGGACAAAATATAAAAAGATGCAACAAGGACTGTAACGATTTATCTATCATTTTTTAGGTCTTCCATTTGGTTTCATATTGTGCATTCTTCCATCTTTTTGCATGGATGTACTATTCGACTTACAGTATCCTTCAGGGTGCTTCGAATTGCCAATTTTGGGATTTCGTTTCATGTATTTTGTGGCCATTTTCAAAATTAGAAAAATTGTTAATGCAAAATCATATTGCTATTATAAATACGCAAGTATATGTGCTAATAATTTGTATGAATACATTTGTGAGAAACGTTGGAGTTGGAAGAATCCGGAATTTTCGGGATTGGACAGCACCGTACTAATGCATTCAAAGAACGAACCAATGCACATTTTTAGAAGGACCAATTCGGACCGATTGAAATATTTGCCTCAGATAAGACTTTATACACGAAAAGGTCTATGTACCGGAATATATTTACTCGGTACTCTGTATATTGAATTTCCAGTCTAGTTATGCATTGAGCCGGATTTAGAAGAAAATGTATACAGAGAGCCGGATGATAAATTGCTTAGCTTTGTATATAATATTAGGAAAGTCTCAGACCAACAGGACCATAATTATTGAGTACCGGACAGAGTCCGTAGTGTGCCAATTCCAGATAAACATGCGTTGACAGGCATGAGAATCTTGTGAACGTTTTTCTCTGCTATTATGCGTGCCACAATTTCTATTGACAAAAGTGTATATCTGAGAGTTTGATGCTAATAAAGTTAAAAATATTAAAATTTTCGACTAACCTTGTTTGCAAAATACGGTAAATATGCCAGCGAAGGCCATAGTTGCTCAAACCACTTAATTTCAAATTCCTCGTATTGACATTGTTGTTTGCAATAGTTGTTTAAGATTCCTGTAGATATCATTTCCGACACACGATTTCGACAAAGCCATTGAACCTCATTCAATGAGTTGCACTGCTCATATTTATCACCACTTACCAACAGCAAAGAGCAGTTACATCTCCTCTGAATATAATATTCCTTCCCATTTGATAAACATAAACTCCTACAAAGAAACACTAACTCTAAGTTAAAATTGGACATGAAAGTAAGTTAGTGTGCAAATGTCTGTAATTTGGCAATTTTTCATTTAGTAAATCACATTTTTATGCAATACATAATTTTACTAAAAAGTTTTTTCCGCATAGCAGGCCTTTGCAAAAAATTCAATGAAAGACGGAGAAATTATGAATATATATATACATGTACATATTGAATATCTTTTAGTGTATCCCTATTTATCAAAATTAAGTGTAGTGAATTGTAAATTATATTACCACAAAATTTGTATTGACGATGATTTTAAATCGAAGCTGGTAGTATATTATAAATATACTATATATATATATATATATATATATATATTGTAGAATCGACTAAATTGTTTTAGTTGAATATCTTTTAGTGTTTGCTTTGCATATTTAACAAAATTAAATGAAGTGAATTGTAAATTATATATTCACAAAATTTGAATTGAAGATGATTTTAAATCGAAACCGATTGCATAGCATAAATCTGAGCACAAAGGTATAAAAACATATTTAAATATAAATTGTATATAAATTATATATATATATATATATATATGCATTAGTATTTTCAGTAGTAATTTTAATTGAATTGCACTGCTAAATTAAGAAAAATTATATTTTATAATGTACAGTACTATATTTTAAAATTTGTTAAATACTTGCGCCATCTATCGGAATGAATTATGTTTAGAAAAATATATTCGATTTTTTTTCCAATATGAGGTAATTTATTGTCAAAATATAACTCAATTATATATCAAGTAATACACAAATTATTGAAGTAGAGTGCTCCAGAACCAGTCCTGATTTAAGGGAGCAGAACCAAAAACAAAACAAGTGACCGACCCAGTATGAAACTTTATATTTGCTATTAAATTAAATTTGTTTTATTTGGCATTATACTATATTTGCTCAACTAAAATTTGTTTACAATATCTCCTTTCAGTATGTAATTTGATGAATATTGCATAATCTTCTCAAATTTAATATCAGCACGGGACCAGAACAGAGTTGCAACAGGACACATGGTGCTCAGTTGGCTGAGTAAGCAATTTAATTAATGTAAAAATCAATTGAAAGAAATAAATACAAGGAAAGAGGCTTATCCTAACATAGTCAGACTCATTTTTACGAAAATATTCAATTGCACAAATGCCATCTGTGTCTTATATTATTTAAAGGGTTTCAAAAATGTATGTGGATTTTTGTTTCTTTCGCATATTATATTTCGAATTAAAGGCTGAATTATTTTTAATATCTATGGAAATATACTGCTAGCAAAACCTGCAGTAAAAAATAGGTCAAGTCAGTTCACCGAATTTTTCATTTTAAATTTTACTGGCTGGCATAAGTCACCGGGTCACATTTTTGAATAGAATTAGATGTACAGAACTGGTACAATTCTTTACGTACGAGACTGAGAATCACATAGAATAATTAATCATTATATGAGGACCAAATTGTGTGGTTCACGGATCCTACATTTGAAACCACACTAATTTTTTACATTAAGATTTGGCACGTGGAATATAAAGGCCAGGTCTACATTGGCTTAAGATAAACTGAAAATTAACTTTGTTATTGATTTTGATAAAGAAAAGTCGTTTTGGTTTTGATTGATTTGCATCAATTTCTAATATTTTTAAAGGTTTGGGTTTATTTAATTCGTTTTTTAATAATACATTATCCCTCCAATATTTATGCTTAAACTTTTAAATTTTTCAATACTTCTATTTTCGAATTTAAGTTTTTGAATTGAACTTTTTAATTTTTACAAAATATTATTTACCGTTTTATACTAAGGCTTTACTTAATTAATTGTTTGGTGCTTTCATAATTCCACCAGCTAATTATAAATGGATTCGATTATGTGAGCTAGAATAATTAGAGTTTGCTGGCTACCTGCTGTAAAATTGCGCTGGTGGGACTATTATTGCTTAGCGACAAATGCGATTTTAGCATTAATTAGCCTCGTAAATTTATTGCGGAAAATTCCTTAAGTTCAAAAACGTTCAATAAAATTTTTTTATCAAATTTTATCATTATTACTTATATTTTATCAAATAATTAATCCCAAATGATAAATGTTTCAAAAAGGTTCGAGTTACAATTATGTTTACCGACATGTTTCTCGTCGGCTAAGCTATATACAGCTGCTCTACATAGTGAATGGCCCTATATAAATAATAAAAGAAAGAAATGTTGCACTAAATAAGAGAAATCACGGTCTGATTGTTTGCAGTTTAAGATAAATAGCTAAAGATTTCTTCGGCATTACATGTAAAAATTGAAGAAAAAATTTGATTTAATTTTATATCGAGTTGGTTTCAAGAACTTAAAATGTCAGTTAAGTTTTTTGTCCTCAGCTCGAGTTTATTGCTTTACGGTTGAAGCTGCTGGGATAATGGCTGCAACCGTCTGTTAATTTATATTTGTAGATGTGGCCGGTCGTGGTCGTGAAGTTGAAATCCACAAATATTGAATCCGTTTCGGTCCGCAACTATTATATTGTATATAAAGAACTGCTACTGTAAATCAAAGCAAAAGCTAAAAACCGTGATTTAAAAATTGAAGCCGTTGACGGCCACAACGGCTTCACTCGTAGGTTTCCGTTACTCATGGTTTACGGCTGCCCGTGACTAAACCAAAAGCTACGGTTATATCCGCATATCCTATACTCGAATTCTGAGTACTCACAGGGCCCTAATTTCAAATCATTATAAAATCAATATCAGTATTTATCATTACTATATCACTTGATCAATGGTTTTTTGTATAAATTTCTACATTTATATATTTGTTTCATCTTACTAGATTAATCGTTTAATTGCATGAGCGCTAATTGCGACCGTAAAGTTATGATTACTATAAAAGTTTCGACCACTACTTATTAGCGTTGTTAACTCATCGTATTACAAAGTAGTACAAGAATTACAATAGAATATAAAAAACGACAAACTATGGCCTAATAATATAAATTTGATAGCTTCCGTCGTCAAATAATAAATTCCAACCTGGTATATGGCTTACTACCAACTGCCCATGGAATGCCTCCCCAATCCAATTTGCAATCACGATAGCCCTCATCTGTGACGAATTTGTACCTTTTTAGCTTAAGTGCAACGTTGGCTTCGATTCCTGGTTTTAACAGTATTGGCTGGAAGTCGTCAAAATCAGGGATGACATCTTTTTCATGCACAGCAATGATTACACCTTCAGATTGAGACAGCATTCCGAGTCCATCAAGACTATCTATCCAGACAATAAATGATAAACCTTCATATCGACTTGCTTTTGTAATCAACGAATTTGGCTCCAAATTCTAAATATGCAAATATTGTTCATATTTAGGCTATTCTTTATTCGACATTTTTTAAAATTTGTTTATACTTAGCTTTGCTTAAAGTAATAAACCGTTTTGTCCACATTTCTAACAATGTTATTGCAAGACTTTGACATAGACATGGACACATCTATGGATTTATGCGCACTGTAATAAAGAAAATTTTTATTAAGAATTATTACCGTGCCTGAAGTACATGAGCATATTAAAAACTTTTAAATGAGAAATCGAATTTTTACAATGATCAAGGCTCAGGTAATTAGCAGGCTAATGCTCATGGAAACAGCTGCTAGCTTCAAATATTTTGCTTTCTGAAAATAAACTCTCTGAAACCCTTTCATGTGTTCGTGCGCAACGTCATGGGTTGTCCTGCCGCTTGAGAATTTGAGGATACAATATTATATCTTGTGGCGTTTTCTGATTATTTAATGTGACTTATACCGTTTTAAGCAACTTAGAGGAAACAATCATTGATAGTAAAAAATTCCTATAAGAATTAGGGTTAGATAGGGGTTGTGAAGTACATCAATATACATTAAGTGATGCTTGCACAAACAAAATTTCGTTGCTGCAATTAACCCGTCAGTCAGCAATAATACATCGGAAAAATCATCATGCTGTACGCTTCTATACCTATTATACCCTATGGGAAGCAAAAATATAAAATACCTCAGAAACTCATGTAAACGCGGAAAGGCGCATTTAGAAATGCTAGTCAGGTTGTTTGTTCTCTGCAATTTCAAAGTCGATAAAATTAATGGCCTTCTAGAATATCTAAAACACCAATCGTAAACATAGCCCTAGCCATAATCCTCATTTTAAACCTCACCCTAATCATTATAAAAGAAAGGGCAGTCTTCAGGGGCAAGTGTACAATATATTACATTTACTACATTGAATATTCAAGCCTTTAATTTCCAAACTTGAATTTTTATGCCTTGAAGTATGCAGGTAGTGTTTATTGCATGCACAATAAATTTTGTATAACATCAAAATATACTAGTCTGACTTCAGCTGAATCTTTTGAATAATACTTGTTTAACGTTTTTATTATGGGTGCTAACGTTGTCTCAATTTCGGTTCATATACCAAAATTGTGTTGTTTAATTTAAGAAAAAAATCGGTTTAAATTAGTTATTTTGCATTTTCCAAGTTTATTCGATTCCAAGTATATGTATATATATATAT
>CABFPE010000044.1:1497581-1547183 GCA_900660155.1 Hofstenia miamia
CAAAATTTATAATGGTTGCGGATAACAAACACGTTGTATTCGAAAACTAACAAAAAATAATTGATTTATTAGTTTATTCTTAAAATTTGTTATAAATGTTTCACAATCTTTTCTGTGACATAGTGAATTGCTTTTCCTTGTGATATCATTACAATTTCATATTACAGAAAAATGGTTGTCTTTTAATTGCAGCTTGCAATTTGTTATTTATGTTATTAAATATTAGAAATCACTACATTTAATTGGATTTCGTATTTCCACATGTGTTCTACGTATATTTTGTTCCCCGTCATTTACCATATTTTACATAAAGGCCCAAAACATAGGGAAAAAATTTAAAATATGGCCATTATGGACTGCTAAAAATTTCGCCTTACAATATATGGCCATACCATAAACGGCACCCCTGATTCTTACTATATTCGAAAAGTAAACAATGAGTAATTCAAACTATGCGTCAGAGGGTACTTGTGCGAATGCGCCAAACCCTGCATACAAGAATAAATGAATATTACAATTATTGGAAACACAGGAAGATTATGGGATGCAAAAGTAAAAAATATTTTAAAAAAATTAATAACACTAATTTTAAAATTGTTATTATAATATAATAATTATATCATCTGTTAATTTATTACAATAATTTTCTTCATTTGTAATTATATTTTTATTAAAGAAAAGTAGTTTGTTACAAAATTTAAATTGTGCACTCCTCAGAAATAGATTATTGAATTAAAAGTTCACAACAAATTTGGAATCGCGTACACACTTACAACTTTTCTTGTGCGCCTCATTAAATCAAGATAGGTTGCGCGCAAAGTTGTAAGTGTGCACACTACTTAAGCCTTCTTGTTTAAATCGCGCTACTTCACTTTGTTGTAAAGCATGTAATGAACTTGCAAATTAAATTATCGCACAACACTTATTTTGAAACAAATCAATTTAGTTTTCCTCCGCTTATTGGTGTGCAATTAAAGTGATTCAAATTTCTTGAGATTCAATCAGCTACCCACGCTTACGTCATTGCGCAATTTTATTTTAGTTCTGACGAATGGCAGGTTTTTGGTTATGCTTATTGATTCGCATTTATAAATAGGGCCATATTGTGCGCAAACAGTTAATAAATGTTTAGTTGATGTTAGATCGTGTTCTCTTTGTTCTCACTTATATTAATAGATGACCATGAGCAGCTAAGCTTTCTACGGAACTGAGGGAGGGTGCGCGGTGTGCAATTCGGGTGCAGGTCGTTCTCAGCAGTCTTGGGACGACGCGTAAGCCTGTTCAGTTCCGGGGCTTAATTGATCCAAACTATTCTTGTTTTACTATCGATGGCAGCTTTGTTGTCTTGCTTCGGCACTAATTGCCACGTAATCTTAGATGCTGCCACTGAAGAACATATCCATAGTAGTTACAATTACATTATATCCGTATCAGTCCGAATGCTCTTATTGCTGGCCTCGTTAATGTATACTACTTTAAATTGCTTATGTCTAAATGGTACTCTTGGAGGTTCTATTTTTGTGAGATTAGATGCTATGCTATCACTGCGTTATTGCTTTTTTCTATATTGCCAACTATGATGATGCTAGATGGTGACCCTCGTACGTTAAAAGAATACATACTCGTTCTGAAATTAACACCCAATCGAAATCGTAAGTTGTTATTAAATTGCCAAGCTTCGCTATCTATAGTTATACAGAAAATTCTTGCTCTACTTTGCTCTAGTTCTGAATTGAATTTTACGCATGGTTCTAAGGCACAACTCACCTGTATTTGTTTTGCCACCGCAACACCTCTCTCAAAANCCACTCCTATCAAAGTAACCGATCTTAAGACAAGATTTGCCTTTCGCCAATAACAAGAGACAATCGAAGACATCAATGACAGATGGTCACAAATACAGTCATCCCTCATTGCCGACGATCAATACCCAACTATAACCATTGAATCGCCATCCCTTCACTACACTACAAAAATAGAAAAACTACTAGCTGACATCATNCTAAATGGTACTCTTGGAGGTTCTATTTTTGTGAGATTAGATGCTATGCTATCACTGCGTTATTGCTTTTTTCTATATTGCCAACTATGATGATGCTAGATGGTGACCCTCGTACGTTAAAAGAATACATACTCGTTCTGAAATTAACACCCAATCGAAATCGTAAGTTGTTATTAAATTGCCAAGCTTCGCTATCTATAGTTATACAGAAAATTCTTGCTCTACTTTGCTCTAGTTCTGAATTGAATTTTACGCATGGTTCTAAGGCACAACTCACCTGTATTTGTTTTGCCACCGCAACACCTCTCTCAAAACCTACTCACTTTATGATAATGGTTAACTATACTCAATCGTCTCTAAAAACATTAATCAAACAGGAATTAATGGACCTAGTAATGGATCAAGCCGAACACATAAATGATATGGAAACAACAATATCCGCTTTAGAGAGACAAATGTCTCAATCACCTCCTTCCCAAAGCAAAGAAAGTTTTGTAACACAAGAACAGTTCCAAAGGCTCGAATCATCAATGCGAGAAAACCTAAGTGTATTCAGAACCAACATATTAGATACTAACCTCACTCAGACTTCCACGCAGCAAGATGCCAAAACGTTCAACGAACCAACGTTGAACATCAACCCCCTGTCGCCGCCGCCAAGTCTGTCGGCCTTCCGACCAATATCACTGATGCCAGTAACTCCAAACGACATCCTAAACACAAAATCAAAGAAACGCATATCAATGCCACCGGATGAACCGTTAAAAACTGACCTTAAACTTCACAAGATGCCACAATACTTTACTGGCAAATTTGATATTAAAGGACAAACATTTCGTGAATGGATTGTACTCTTTGAAATCTACCTTGTACAACATGGAACAAAACAAAATGGAGCTACACAAATGCCTCTCTTCTTAAAAGACTGTGCTCTACAAGTATATCTAAACCTTGACGCCAATATTTAAACTAATTAATATAAACTTGTTGCTTCTATGAACGACCAATTTGACAACGAATGCACAAGAAAACAATACAGAATGCGAATGCAACTATATAGCTGCAAACTTGACAAAGACGAAGATATCATAAATTATATTTACAAAGCAGACCGGTTACTACGCCTGTCACAAGAAGAAGATTGCTACTATCCCCAAGATCTTTACTCATACGTCCAAGCAGTGAAGCTCTGTCCACTATCATCGACTCAGAAAAACGTCCTCAGGTCAACACAATCGTGTTCTACCCGAACTCTTTCTTACCAAAACTAAGCAGAGGCTATTACCGCAGTACTGAAAATGTTATTTTCGATGAAAACATATTACTAAAAAACATTCTCCAACTCCTCAAAAATCGCAAACAATGCAAAGGCATCGAATGTCTCAACATAGATTGGAAAACCTACACCTAGTATACATCTTAAAACCCAAAGAAAAAGATCCAAAAATGGTCCAACAGCTAAACCTAATCTTAGTAGAAGCTCATGCTTACTCTGTTACAGCTAACTTTGTCTACATACAACACACCTCTCCAATACCCAACAACGTCCTAGATCTAGAGATGTACCTCAAGTCCTTCTACATCATCAGACAAACGACACTTGCTCGAACATTGGTAGAGAAAAGCCCATCAGTAACAAATCTAATACTTTTTGACATTCTCATCCACCGCTTTATACCGCAATACCACATGATTACAGAACAGCGACACGCAATAGACGCAATGTTATTCACTCAAACGCTCAAAATCATAGATCCCACAGCCACTCCTATCAAAGTAACCGATCTTAAGACAAGATTTGCCTTTCGCCAATAACAAGAGACAATCGAAGACATCAATGACAGATGGTCACAAATACAGTCATCCCTCATTGCCGACGATCAATACCCAACTATAACCATTGAATCGCCATCCCTTCACTACACTACAAAAATAGAAAAACTACTAGCTGACATCATCCAGGCTGCGGAGTTCAATGTCAAAATAGACTTCAGCTGCGATCTTTTTCTTGAAAAACAGGTTCCAGAGATCCCAACAAAACCAGCTATTTGGATCTTATCAATCTTCCTCACAGAAAATCGCAATTTAGAAATCCCTCTCACAAAGTTAAAAGTCTAAGTTACGCTGCTACGAAATAGCTATTTCACCATTACCTCGCAAAGTCAAAAACTGGCTACTACAACCAACATGGCCCCCACGTCACCACTAAGAAAGCATCAGCAAGTTACCATGCTTACAAAAACTACTATTGTGAATAATCAACAAAGAAAACGCATTGGGCCGCACATCACCAATGATTCTACAGAACACACTTGGCATCCACGAAAACGACTTGGATTTTCTCCACTCCACACATGAAAATGCATGTGGGGCGCAACTACCGAATCTCATTTCATGAAGGATATGAATACCCATACACCGATAACAACTGAAATGCTACTTCGAAGATCACCTCACAGTACGCAATCCTAGCTACAACTCTGCAGAAACCACATCACAGAAAAAAATACATCGTTATTTCATTATCTACAAAAAAGTTACCCAGAAATTGCTACAGCATCACAAATTAAAAACTATCGAAATTGAAACAATCACATACCTCAGCTAACAAGAAGATATACCTGAAACCACCTGGGAAGACACCCAAAACCTGCTCCGACAACCTTCTCATCACGTTACTTCTTCCTAGCTCTTGGGTAGCTTAGGGCGGGCCTGTGGCATTGATACCCATGATGAACGCCGTAAAGCGTTCTCTCCGTCGCTGATAGAGGCTCTCACTCTCACTAATTACGCTTTCCCCACAGTTCGCGCATTCAATCAGCTACCCAGGCTTACGTGATTGCGCAACGTTACTTTAGTTCTGCCTAATGGCAGGTTTTTGTTTATGCTTATTGATTCGCATTTATAGGGTGCCTCCTCTTGCGGCACATATTTTTCAGACTATCGATTTTTTATCAGATGATAAATTATCATCTTTTAATTGACAGTAATAAAAATAACATCTGTTTATTGATTGGTCTGTTTTGGAATGTAAACAATGTTTGCATATTTTGAAGTTGGAATATTTCAACTACAGAAATTTACGTTTTGGAAGTCTGTTCCCTACTTGAGAAGTAAGCAATTAGTTTCAAGTTCTTATTCGACTAGTTTTAGTACCATTCAGACTATCGGCTTTTATCAGCTGATAAAAAAACAGATAGTGTTCACACTATCGAATTTTATCACCGATTTCTTGACAGATGATAAAAGTCGATAGTGGGAACACACCTTACGAAATATAAAACATTTTTCTATTACTGAAAACAAGATATAAAACAAATAAACAAAAACTATAAGATAATAATAAGTAAATTTCTTAAGGCAGCTGCGTCACTAAGTAATAAGAGCACATAAATTCTCAACATATAGAAACATCTCAACTGCAGCCGATGTTGCTTGGCATTTTCATATCTTGCCACATAATTCCAATTATAGCATTGAAACCGGTATTTTCTAATCGTGACTTGATATAGGTGATTATTTCACGGTTATCATTTCCAGAATCAAAGGTGCCAGCATCAGACTTGTCAACGATCCGAGATTTTTAAGCTCGGTTTGGCTCGCCTCTTAGAATCTTTCAATGACGTTAGGTTTAGCTGGATATTCTGTTGAAAGTATTAATTTTTCAGAATTTTTTACATAGCTGTTCCTATTATTTAATAAACATTTTAAAATAGGACTATGAATATGGTATATTGATTGAAAGAATAAGAAAAATCTGCATAATAAGGCAGAACTGTAATTGATTGCCTTAAAAAGGCTCGTTTTGGGATCGTTTTATATCCAATATGGTGGTCAAGCTTGGCTCGGCTCATTAACAAGTGTAGCCAGCATACATGGCCCATCCTAAAATCGCGTATATGTATATATTAGTTCAAATGATTTAAAGCATTAATTTTTAAGTTATTTTTTTAATTCAATGAAGTGATTGCAAAATATGACTGTGATGACATTTCAGAGACAAGTATTACCGTATTATTAAAAAAACAGAAATATGATTTTCCATGACTTTATAACTTCCTATTTAACTGCACCCCATGTCTGAAATCCATCTTTAAACAGACTACAAAAAAGAACAGCAGATAAAAATATCACTTTTATGACTTTTGGTTGCTCTAATTATCAATGAAGAGCAACCTCATTTCTCAATATTGACCTCTTGCGAGGATACATAAAAATCGACACGGGCACTAAATACTATGGCTTAGGGCGCTGGATACGATTCCAAAATTTTTTCTTGAAAAAACTTGAAACTCATACATAAGAAATTAGACCCTTATTCCAAATGCGCAATGTAAAATTTTTTGGATAAAATGAATCATTCTGGAGTTCCACCAAAAATGCCAATGTGCAACAAGTGTGTTTCAGTTATAAATAAGGTTGTTGACGCTAAATGAAAAATGCTGATACATGCATTAGCCATGAGTTACTTTAGAAAAAGTTGTGTCCCTTCTTAATGAAAGTGACAGTTCATTATCTAAACAATCGATTCCAAACTAGATGGGCATTCAAAGTATGTAACGCTAAAATTTAAATAATCACAAAAATATAATTTCATATTACATTGGATATGTTTCCCTCATTAAATTTTGTGACATTCTTAACAGAAGTATGCTATTTGGTAGAGTAGAATTTCCTTCTTTTCACAACAGTTTAGTAAACAAACGAACTTCAACAATAAGGAACGCAAAGTCTAAAAAAGTCTTGATATATTCATTTGTAAATTCTTCAACAGAAATCTGGAATAATCTTCCAGTAAAAGTTAAGCTACTGAGAAAAAGATATAAATTTAAATATGAAATTGCAATACTTACTTGACTTCACATTATATTTTACAGAAATTGGTAAATCAACATGGAAAGGATACAAATTTTAGAAAAAATGACACAAGAGCTACTTAATGTTAATTGGATATATATTTTCTGTAGTTTGTTCTTGCATACTTTGTTCCTTGTCTTATTTGATATTTCATTTTTTTTGTTAATGACGCAATTATTTTAGTAGTATCAGCATTAGTTAAATGTGGTTTGTTGCAGCTGCTACATTACTAAGGATTTCTTTTTGGCAACATTTTGTTAAATTTGACCAGCTAGATAAAACAAATAAAAAAAAGAATGTTCACAACAAAAATTTGTTGTATACAAGGCGTTCACGTCGATTTTCTTAAAACATAAAAACAAGTTCAATATATCACATAAAACGAACTATGTTATTGAAAATATATTATCATAGTAGTTTCAAAGTGTTCCCCTTGCTTTGCAACACACAAATTGCAACGTTTGAGGAACGAATGGTAAGCCTTTTCGACAACTTCAATTGGGATATTCTACAACAAGTTCTCTAAAGGATTTCTCAACTCAGTAAAAGTGCGAAGAAGCGGTGACGAATACAACCTGTCTCGAATATCTCTCCACAGCCAAAAGTCATTGAAAGAGGGTTCTGGAGACCTTGGAGCCATTGGATACTTCCTCCTCGTCCAATCAACCTTTCAGTCAAAAAGTTGCGCATAATCGTAGCATAATGCGCAGGTGCACCATCTTGTTGATATAGCAGATGTCTGTATCTTCATTGTTGAAGAAGAGGCAGCACGTGGCTGATCAACACGTCTTTATAAAATTCACATTTCATCGCTTTTGTGGCGATATGAGATCAGATGACAGATAATGTGAAAATATTGTATCGGAAAAAACGTTATTAAAAAGCCATTCATCAAATGTCTAATTTTTATAAATTATAATATATAAATATATTGAACATTTAAAATAAATTATTCATAAATATTTCTTAGCAAATAAAAAATCAGTTGAGTATTTAATAATTAAGCTAAATCAATATTGCAACCTAAATATTATATTAGAAACTAAATGTTAGTTTTGCCAGATTTCTATCTATATTATGTATGTATATTTACTAAATTGCTTAATATAACTTTGTAATGGAAAAATATATCTTTGATTATTAACTCTTTATTTGGGGTTTTGTACAAAATGGATATCATATGATGTATGTTTTTTTCTAAAAATTTCTGTCAAAAATGTATCTTTTACCAAATTATCCATCAAAAGATTCCAAAAATATACAAAAAATTATTCCAATTTTTTTGGCAAAAAATCCAAACTATTTTATTAAGGATCGAATTCACAAAATCAATTAATTTAGTTAAAGATACATGTACTTAATAGATGAAATCCTAATAAAATTATGATCAAAATGTAAAACGTGAAGACAACACTACAATTTTTCGCACAGTGACATTTGGAATGACGTTATGTGTTAAACAAAATATTCATGCAATGCAAATTGATTACATTGGTATTGACCAGCTCTCGAAAATGAGGAACAATCCAGTTTGCTCACAAAATAAAAGTAAATATGTCATTATAAATAGAAATTTTTTGTAACTCAATTAATCGCCACGATGTTGGGCAATAACTTGGTGGGCTTACTTGCAATAATAACGGTTGCCTTTGCTGAAACGCAATTACCTACATTTCCTAGTACATATCATGTTAAAGGAACAGTTCGACTGCCTTACGCAGAACTAGAAGAACCCTACGAAATTTGGTACGATGGGCCAAACAAAAATTCACGCATTGACTGGTATGGTGGTATGGATAAAACTTATGCACTCGGTGATAGTGTACAATTCAAGTACTACTACTACGATGGCAAGAAGGAATGTGCAAGATTAAATGGGGCCGGTTTACAGTCGATATTACCTGACTTGACAGGTTATAAATACAATGGCTTACATAAAGCTACAGGCTGCATAAATAAGTGTCACATGTTGCAAAGTCAAACACTCAACGGACAGCAGAATAGCACGTACAGGTTTTACTATGAATTTGATGGTATTATGCTTTTATGTTTTCAATTAAATATAGGGCTATTATTGAATTCATTGTCCAGTTACGTTTTGCTAATTAAATAAGGACAATCATCGCCTGCATTCAAAAATTCATAATGCATGGAAATACTTGGGGAGGAAAATGAATAAGGCAATTGTATATAATAATATTGAATTTCCCAATGCTATATTTATTTTGCAGTTAATTTTGAACTAAACCTAACAGTTTTTTACAACGAGAAGCATGATATATATTAAGTCATACTAACTACATTCCCTACTCTAAATCCATTTCATCTGATATTCTAATCACACGTGAAAATGTTTCTAAATTTTTTAGAGGCTGGAAACGCAATACCTCGTATCTTTTGGTGGTTTGGTTGGGATAAGCTTTTGGGATCACATTTTGATCGTTACGAAATTACTTACGTAGGTTTCGACAAAAACATATCTGCAGGAACCTTTAACATTACCGGTTCATGTACTAATGGATACCCGAAGAAAGTTCGTAAGTATTTAAATTTGAAGTAATACGTTTTTCTAAAAGAAAAAATTTGTTCAGTTTTGACAGTAGCTGTTGAAGAAATATAATATTTATCAAATGATAATTTTACAAGAGTGACTGACATATTTCGTAAAGTGGCAGAAATTGTTAACGATAAATTATTGAAATCAAATATTTGACTGCAACAAAATTAATTAATTTTCTCATTACCAAGAAAAATATGTTCAAACGAAATCGTTAGTTCAATTACACCATAATTGAAATCATGAAGTGTCTATTTTTACATATAGTTAAGTTTTACTAAAAACCGTGCAATACATGTTATACATAGATTTTGTCAATTACATATATTTTGACATGTTTGCATACATTTGGCATTGATTTATGAAGAAATGATTTTAGACAGTGAATTGGAGAAAGAATTTGCTTTGAATCCTCTTGACCACTACATGAAGAAAGATTCTCAAAAAAAAATCCATAAAATCTTTCTCCATTATAAGCAAAAGTTTAGTAAGCAATATTCTTCCCGCAAAGAACACTATGCAAGATTTGCAAACTTCGTGAAGCATCTTAGATTTGTACATGGCAAAAACCGAGCTGGCCTGTCCTACGAGTTGGCAATAAATCATCTTGCTGATCTTCACGACCACGAACTTGATCGAATGTCTGGTGGAAGAAAGCAGAATGGTATTAATTAGTAAAATTTTATCTATTATATAATTTAAGAAAATGATAGTTCTCTAAACAATCTCAATAGAAGTCTCCTTTACTTTAAATGAAATTTGTTTTTTAAAAGTTCATTGTTCTGGCAACACCGAACTAAAATAGTTTTTCTATTATAGCGATATATATTTTACTTGAGAAGTTAATGTAATGGAGTTCTTAAAACACCCCTTAACATGAAATTAAACAATTTAACATAAGCACTAAACTCTTATGAAACATATTTTAATGTAGGAATGTACAAAACGTAAATTGAAAAAATTCAAATTTCGCGGCTAAGCAGTGAACAATAAATAAAATTCAGATTATGGTTTGGACACAAAACAAACCATTCAGCTTCCACCAACTTTTGCAAAAATCACTATACTTTGCAAAATGATTACTTAAGAATGGACCTATTTAACAATTATATACAACATTTATATTAGCTTTTCAAATGTGTAAAATATACATTTGACAATACACGAAAAATGAATTTAACACATGCATATCATTATGGAAAATAAGCAAAATTCCATACAAGTAGTTTCAAAACAAAATGCAATGGTTGAAATAATTATGCACTATTATGCATTATCATAGTATAGCTCAAGTAAAAAAGTGGCTACATTATAAACACATTTTTGATAACAAACAAAAAACAAGTAGAGGCTTATAAAATATATTTGAAAATATGTAACCTGGTGACAAAGTTATTTGACAAGTTTGCCATGCAAAGCATGACACGCAGATAAACTTCTTGAGTTATTTGGTGTTGCGATTCAAAGATGTGACTCTTTAATTCTTTCTGAGATGTAGGATTTTTTTCTCGACAAAATCCTTCAGAATCTGCCACACATTCTCTATTTGTACTAGATCTGGCGAATTCGGTGGCCATTACATAACTTGAATATTATAAATGGTAAAAAAATTCTTTTGTCGATTTTGAGGTTGTTATAAGATCCATGAATCGGGATATAAGCAGGTTGCGTATGACTCAAATTCCTCGAGTATTTGGCAATATTTTGAACAATGAATTGTACCATTACCATCAATTTTGAAAAGTGGCCACTTTTTTGACTTGAGCTATAGATTTTAAAAAAATAGCTAAAAGATTTTACAAGTGTATTATATGTGGATGCTGGGAAAGCGCACTTATAGAAATTCAGCGCAATTATAACGCAAAATATAGTTTCTCAATTGGAAGGAAGCATGGGCCTGATGTTGAAAAATTGATGTTGTTCACGTTCAGTTACTATTATTTGAAAGACTTGGTAATTACAGATGTTGTGAAACCTGGATACTAGATCTTCATAATGTTGATTTTTTTTCAAAATATTTCCTTGGTAATCACATTTTTGTCACAATGGTCTCACATAATTGTTTCAACCATTTTTCTTTTCTATTTTGCATCATCCTTAATTTCAATTTCGAAAAAATGCTTCATTTTATATAAATATTTTTCGATGCTATATAAAACTCTTGTTTAGCACACAACAATGATCATATATATGATCCAGATGCAAGTTGGTATGACAAAAGTAAGTTTTTGGAAAGTAATGAATTACCTGAATCATGGGATTGGCGTCATTATGGAGCTGTTACGCCCGTGAAAGATCAGGTAAGAAATTTTTCCCACCTGCAAATATTTATATAGATATTATAAAATATTAGTATTTCAGTATTTGCAGGTTTAAATGTTTATAAGTTGTTGAATATTTATATATATTTAGGCGATTTGCGGCTCTTGCTGGTCATTCGGATCTGCTGAAAATTTGGAGGGAGCATTTTTTAAGAAACATGGTTACCTAGTATATCTCTCCCAACAGCAACTTGTGGATTGTAGTTGGTCTTATGGCAACACAGGCTGTGATGGAGGATTTTATGGAAACACATTTAAATATCTCACTGATTTTGGCGGAATACAAACAGAATTGAGCTATGGCCCTTACCTAGGTAAGACCAAGATATATTGCATATACTGATTGTATTATAATTATAGGGATACTCATAAAATTTAGAAATTGCAAAATGGCATTATTGCCATTAAATGCAAGAAGTTATGTTGTTTTCAAGACAATCGGTTTATCAAATAGTATGTAATACCAATGTTTAGGTCAAGACGGAATTTGTCATTCTAATAAATCGAAAATTGCGCTTTCCGTAACTGGATATACACGGGTCCCTACACAGGATAACCTGGCCCTACAGTCTGCAATCGTTGAAATTGGTCCTATTGGCATTTCAATCAATAGTGCAACTAACAGCTTTTATTTTTACTCAAGAGGAGTCTATGATGACCCCGCTTGCAAAGGTGCTCACAGCGATTTGGACCACGCGCCTCTTTTAGTGGGTTATGGTGTCTTAGATGAAAAACCTTACTGGTTGGTCAAAAACAGTTGGTCAAACTATTGGGGAGATGATGGTTATGTCTTAGTTGCCAGAAATACCGATTATATTTGTGGTGTTGCCACAAGACCAGTTTATGGAATTGTAGATTAAATATATTTTAGCTAAAATATGTCTGATTCATATTGTATTACAACAGTTGCTTGCGCTTGAATAATAGAGATGCCTTATAATTCATATAAATATTTTGCAATCCAAATGCATTGATACAGTGCTTTGCTTTACCTTGATGTAAGATCGGGTTCTTTGTGTAAATTTTAATGAAACTATTAGTAAATTTGAATACTTCTGCTGTCAGTTTTGCAGCTACCCTAAAAAATCTTTCCTGTGTTTTAAATACTTATTGCGTCTCTAGTGCCTGGAACCATAATATAGTTTGATATTTTTCAACTTAGACCTTAAGAAATATTAATGATTATTTTGCTTCCATAGATCAAGTAAAGCAAAGCAGAACATGTACTCAACAACAATTCCAATTTTAATAGGCTTCTATGAATAAAAAGTGAATATACAAAATTGAGTACAATGTAGATGTATTGCATCATGTGAAGCGCATTAAAATTGTCACCGCAAATGTAGAGATCATATTGAAGATTGTATCTAAATAAAAATAACTTGTATAAATAATATTGATTTTGATTATAGTACGGATATCGAATTATCCTATTTCAGATTGTATTACATTAATTTCTATCTATTAGCTTTAATTTGAGAATGAACATGTATTTAACATTCCCTATTATACATGTATATAATATAGTGTGTACTGAATGTCAAATTGATCAAATAACATCGAAGAAAAATATAAAAAAATTTTTAGCAAGGGAAAACTTTGTTTGGGGGTAGAAAACATTTTTAGTGGCTTTGAGGGGTAGTAACTGTTAGTTCATGAATAAACTAGGGATGAAGTGCTATATGGGGATTTTCTAGTAGTCTTTCCATTGTGAGAGTTGCAATCGTTTCGACAATGAACATGTTATTAAAATTAATCCTAAATGCCTGTTTTTGAATTGATTCAGATTTTCGATATTGTTAATACAACACAAAAGCTTCATACTCCAGCATTGGTCGAATTAGTGAGGTATCCATAGAAAAAAATAGGTTGAACTTGTTTTCATTTTTTTATTAACAACGTTATTCATGATACCACACCATGTAGGGCCTAAATCTACGATATTAAGAAATAAAGGTATACGTTTTCGTGTACAGTGTCCTTTTGATTACTTTTTTCATTGAAGTAATGCTTTATTCAAAAATTACTCAATTTGAACTTATTGTAATGCTTACAGAACTATGGCTGAAGATGCAGCTGAAAGTCTTCATCAGTGGGCCAGTAACCAAGGTCTAACTTTGAATGTGGATAAAACTCAATTTTGTCATTTTACAAGACGAAAAGATGCTATCAGTTGTATTAAAATTGGCAATAATCGAATAACCTCGTCTAAGGTTACAATTCTAGGATTGACATTAGAATCCAAACTTAAATTCAGTCGACATATCAAGAACAAACTCGAATCTATTCAGAAATACGTAAAAGCCGTCACACTGACATGCCGTAGGACTTTTGGTGCAGGCTCTATCAATCTTAGGAAAATATATCATCAAGTTATTATTCCTAAAATAGGTTATGGCGTGAAAATCTGGAAGAGTGCTCTCCCTAAGAAATCAAATCAGAAATCCCTGAGATCATTACAAGGATTATGTAATGTAAGAATATGCAAAGCCTTCAGCAACACAGGTAGGAAAGAGTTAACTTCTCTTTCTAGAGAATTCGATATTGTCGACCAATTATCCAATCATTTGCTCTTTCTGAAGGGAACCTCTTAAACTACATACAGACTTGGAAATATTACGCAGGAAATATCATCAAAACTCAAGGTTTGAGTTTGATTACGAGGTATACTCACATTTCCCTATAGAGATTGAATCAACCCTCTCTCAAGCTCTGACGGGTCATAATTTTGTAAATCACTTCTACGTAAAATATGAGATGTCTCACCATTCTGTAGTAACAAACCATGTCACGAAATTGAAAACATTTTATTTAACATAAACATATATATATATATTGTATATATATATATACTATATAATATATATATATATATATATATATATATATATATATATATATATATTTTCAACAAAGTGAACAATTATCAACCAATTTTAATGCAAACGTTTTGTGTAAAACATTTATATTTGCGTTTAAGTTAAACAACTAAGATTTGCTTAATCAAAGTTGTGTACCGCATTCCATGAAAAGTGCATTTTTGACAACTATTTGTTGCAAATGCAGTTACATAAACGTGTGTTTTTATAATTTAACGCACATTGCAAACATTGGTTGTCATTCGATTTCTTGTTTTAGTAAATTTTGAAGATATGCAGTAACTATTATATTAATATATTTATTTGTGTTAAATCGTGTAAAATTGACAAATGTTTTAATGTAAAGAGGAAAAAAATATAATGACTAGTTACAAGCAGTTATTAATTGAAACAGTCAAGATCATATTAAATGATGTTGATATCCTTTAATCAGATTTTAAACAATAATAAGTTTGAACTTACTTCTCGCGAGATCTGTAGTTAATCAATAGTGTTCTAAGAAAACCAGACATCTTATATAGACTTAGCCAACTCTTTAAGTAATCATGACAGGACAAGGTATCCAATGGACATGTAAAATGTGATATTGAAAGTTACCTTAATTCGACTTATAGAAATTATATAACAGGTAGTCAACCATCAATTTCTTTATATTTTATCAGTCAAAACTTGGACTTTGAAATATTATTGAAATTTTTTTTAGGTAAATTATTCAATATTTGGTAAGTATTTTCTTCGAATCTTAACAATTAATTAAAGCATTTCTTTGTTATATGACACATTCAAATGCCTAATAAATTTGGATTATATATATATATATATATATATATATATATATATATATATTTCAAATTTTCTGTGAGTGGTGATGTTTCATTTGACAAAATTGAGTAACTCTAGTCAGATTTCTCAAACCCGAACCTTCAGCAGGATAATGTTCGGGGTTGATACGGGTCCGTTGATTTGATTGCATTGGGTCAGGTGGGATTCGGATATATTTGATTATTTTTTAGGTTGGTGCATTCTCATTCTCTTCACTTTAGAATGTAGTTATTATAACATAACATTTCTAAGCACTAAATCTTTCCAAATTGGTACAATATTAAATGCCTTAATTTAACTATGAGCGTATTTCCACTAAGAATTTTTCAAAATTTGTGGTGACTTCAACAAAAATTATTTAAACGCATGTAACTCACTCATATTCAACCAATAAACTTTTATTAACGATAGAGACAGTGTAAATTTAGAGAGTTGAAATATTTTTGTAAGACAGATATGTCCATTCAAATGTATTTGGGTTTCACCAGTTTCACACAAACTACGTAGCAATATCATTTTTACAAACAGTTAGGTAATTTATTGAAATAATATAAACAAATAGTGATGAACTATCAGGAAGCACTGCATGGTAGAACAACATAGATTATTATGTCAATATTATTTTCATAAATAGAGTGTCTTTTGCAAATTAAGTTTAATTGCCAAGATGCTGAGCTTAATCGCTGTTCTTGGATTTGTATCGGTTGCATTTGTGAACTCACAGATTCCTACTTTTCCAGATCAATATCATGCAAAAGGTAGGGTGCGTCTACCATATGCTGAATTAGACGAACCATATGAAATTTGGTATGATGGTCCACACAAAAATTCACGTGTTGATTGGTATGATGGCATGGATAAAACAATTGTACTTGGAGACAGCATTCAATACAAATATTATTACTTTGATGGCAAGAAGGCATGTGCAAGACTCAATGGCGCAAGTTTAACAACAGTTTTGCCTGACCTGAAAGACTACAAATATAATGGCTTGCATTCAGTCGATGGATGCAAGAATAAATGTCACATGTTGCAAAGTCAAACAATAAATGGGCAAGAGAATAGCACATACCGATTTTACTATGAATTTGATTGTAAGTTTTTTACTTTTTAAATATTAGCTCTGCTAAAATTTGGCCCATTGCTTAATTTCAGCATTTTGCTAGTGTTCTAAGATGTAACTAAAACTTAAGTGGGATCTTCAATTAACGGAATAAGTGGGGTATTCAAAATGAATTAATCTTTCTAATAAAATATATCTATTTACATGCCATTCAGAATGATGTAAGAGTTGTAAATGTTAAGAAATATTTCAAAAAATTTTGTAAAATATTGGACCTAAATTGGAATCTATGGATATATATATATATACTGCAAGTACTAAATGCCTTGTATTCGCTATTAAAACAATGATTTACAATTATAATGAAAACAATTTATTTTTAAAAAGTTTTCATTGTTTTCCAATTGTTTGCAGAAACAAGATAAGAAGCAGGAGCAAATATTATTAGTGGTGGAATGTTCCTTGACATAAAATTCCAAGAATTTAATAAGTTCTTCTTAAACGCTTGATGGTGAAATTATCAATAAATGTATTGATTATTATGTGATTGGCCATGTAGATTATCCAATCTCAAAAGTTAATATGTCAACAAATCTTTCTACATTTACTTATGGTAAATGCATTCACTTTGCATACTCCATTTAATAGCCTGTCAAAATATACTAGGTCACATAATTTTAGTGGCAATTGGTAAAAGGTTTAAACTCAGTATACGACTATACTCAATTCTGACATTAGATTTGATTTTAAGAGTTGACTAAAGCCGAGATCCCATCAAAATTTTTAAAGTTTTAGCAATAAAATGTGTTGAGGAACGGTGTGAAGAAAATAAATTCCACAGCAACAAGCTCCAGCATCTAAGCAATTGTAAATATTACCAAAATATCATAAAAGGTTTTTGTAATAATAGAGCAGTCTATCTGAAATCCATGTTGTTGCTTTGATATACTTCATCTCTAGCTCGAGGATATATAAATTGAATAGAAGCTTTTAATACTCGTGAAATAAGAGGTACAATAGCCCCCGATATATATATATATCTTGGAGATGGTTTGTTTCACTAGCCTGATATTTAATCCAAAAATGAGTTCATAAACCTATAGTTATTTATTTTAAAATGAAGATCATACAAATAACTATATATTTCTTACTTTATTTTGTTACAAAATAGCATTAAATAATCAATAGTAAAAAGTAAATCAAATGCTAAATAAATTTCTTAAGGAAAAATATTGATTGCTGAATACTAATTTTATGCATGATTACTATTATTCCTACTAATTAGAAAGAGTTTCTGATTGATATCCTACTTCTAAAATTTTTCTTCATGGATTGAATAATGTATTTGTGATCAGTGATTTGTTGATTGTTTGGAAAACTTCTACTTACATATATATTGTGCAAGCAGATTGCTGTAAATAGTCTTATTCTTCCTGGAGTTTGCCTGTTTTCTGATAATTAATGTGCTTAGTATAAAGTTTAGAAAAAACTATCAGTGTCTTGAAAGATACAGAGTATGAAACACTCCTGTTTAGTTAACTTATTAAGTGGCAATGCAGTTAACGTGTCCTGCGGTACAACCATTTTTAATCAAATTTTTCATTATTTTGTGCTAATTCTAGAGCAATGAAAACAAAACGGCTATATTTTTAGATTTTACTAAAGAACTAATTTTTTAACAAAATTCGAAAAAATATCTATATATTAAAATTCCTCTAAGAAAAATGCACAATATAATTTTCGCATTGTCAAATGTTTTAGTAAATTTGTTCAGAGGAACATATGACCATAATAATGTTCTACATTCAATCTTCATTCATAATCAAAGACTTGAGCTATTCACATTTCATTTTCATTTTATTTAGAACTATATACAATTCAGTCTCACAAAGTTTAATTTGTTACATAATACAAGGTGTTTCAAAAGTCCCTTCTCATTTTGGAGACTAACTGGTATTTTTGCAATTATTTTTATTTTAAATACAAGTAATCAATAACCATAACACAAATCAATGCATTTGAATATGACTCACTAGCATGTCCCAACACAGCCGCAATTGTTCTTCCGTTAACCAAAAAAAAAACATAGCAGGTTTAATTTGCTCCACTGTGGCTGTAATCCGTGGTTTGAGCTGTGAAGCGCGTTTATTTTCACCTGATACACCTTTGCTTTAATTTAAGCCGGAAGGTTCTCCAAACAGTACTTTGAGAAAGACCAAGATCTGTCTCCTGGTAGATGCGTTAGAGCTACGAGTTACAGCGTTGTCCAGTCTTTGCACAGTGTCTGCTGATGAAGAAGGCTTTCCTGAACGCTGCCCATCTGCTACACTACCAGATTGCTTGAATTTATTCACCAAATCTTTGATTGTTATCGAATTTTCAGGAGAAGTCTCCCTGTACTCGTTCATATGTTAATTCCCTCAGACAGGCACAAATGACTGTTCTTTCCTCTATAGTAAGAATTACATCACCTTATCTAAAATAAATATTAATTTATCAAACATTTCAATGAAATGAAAAGGGACTTTTGAGACAACCTGTATAATAAAGTTCCTTACGATGCTATAAATCGTTATTAATGAATTAATAATTGTTGTTTGTCATGGCGATCTCTATTTAAAATATATTTATGAAATTCAGATTTCGCATAGTTATTTGAACTCATATTTTCATCGTTTAAATTACATTTTTATAAAGTTAAACTTGCAATGCAGTATTCATAAATATTTGCTAAAATTGAAAAACAAATCAAAATATGACCACATGTTTATGTAAAATATAAATAATAATTTTATTTAAGCACCATATCTTTAAGTAGTTTAAAAAAATTTTTGCATTAGTGTTTAAAATCTCGGGCACAAATTATAAATACTACGCAGAATTTTGTGGTAGAGTTTATTGCGCATTACTCGAAATCTAGAAATAAAAATATTGGTATTTGAAGCTGTAATAAGATATTTTATAGCAAAATTGATGTTTGAGATTTTCGATATAAATATGCTCATATACAGATTTATTTTAATATTTAGCAGCGGGAAATCCAATTCCAAGACTTTTTTGGTTTTTGGGTTGGGACAAACTTCTTGGATCGCACTTTGATAGATATGACATAATCTACGATAAATTTGATGGCAATGTTTCTTCAGGATCGTTTAATATAACAGGCAATTGTCACAGTGGCTATCCAAAGAAAGGAGGTAATATTTATACATTTCTACAGATCTAATCACAGCTCCTTTTCAATAGTATATAGCTCAAACGTAGAAATCTTTAGATACCGATGAGGAACAAGATTTCTCTCTCAATCCAATCTCTCACTACATGGACCAGAGCTCCCATAAAAAAATTAAGCATATATTCCGACACTTTAAAGGAAAGTATAATAAACGTTATGGCTCTCATAAAGAAGATAGCTCTAGATATGTCAACTTTGTGAAGAATCTTAGATTTGTACACAGCAAAAATAGAGCAGGCTTATCGTATGAGTTGGCAATCAATCACCTTGCTGATCTTCATGAACACGAGCTGAGAATGATGACTGGTTTTCGCCAAAAAGGTAAGCCTCTATGAAGCGAAAAAAGTAATTTCAACAGCTTCATTTCCAATTGGAATGAATATTATTCGCATAATTTAGAACGCAGTAATGAACATTTGGTCGATCCTGATGCAAAATGGTTTGACAAATCAAAATTCTTGGCAACATCAACCATTCCAACATCTTGGGATTGGAGGCAATATGGAGCAGTCACACCAATTAAGGATCAGGTAAATGTCAATTTGTTAAGCTTCTATGCAAGAAAGTGTTTAGAAATATTTTATAGTTATTAAAGTGTATACATGCATAGACATGTACACTGTAAAGTTATTAATTAACGTGTAAAGCAATTATTTATCTTTGGTAATTCATTTATATCTATTTATGTTTTTCCAATTAAGTAAATATTATTGTTATTAACATTATATTATTATTTTCATTATTGCTATTATTATTGTTATTATCATTATTAGTATTGATCCAAATAAAATTTAATAAGATATGTGCTACTCATTAAATTTTCAGGCTATATGTGGAACATGTTGGGCGTTTTCAGCGACTGAAAACTTAGAAGGGTTGTTTTTCAAGCAAAACGGTTGGTTAGAATACTTAGCTGTTCAGCAGATTTCAGACTGCAGTTGGGCGTACGGCAATCACGCTTGCGATGGTGGCAATCCCTCAAAAGCTTTCAAATACATTGCAGATTTTGGTGGAGTTGAAACCGTACTAAACTACGGTCAATATCTTGGGCAAGACGGAATCTGTCATGCAAATAAATCTAAAGCGGTTTTACAAATCAGTGGCTACACTAGAGTTGATAGCCAAGATAATGATGCTTTGATGGTTGCTTTAGTGGAGGAAGGACCCATTTCTATTTCAATAAATGCCGCAGTCAATAGTTTCTACTTTTATAGCAGAGGAGTTTATGATGACCCTGCATGCAAAGGCAGTGCAGATGACCTTGATCACAGTGTGCTTTTAGTAGGCTTTGGAACACTTAACGGCACACCTTATTGGCTTGTCAAAAACAGTTGGTCTAATTATTGGGGTGACGATGGTTACGTTTTGGTCGAAAGGGATGACCAGTTCATTTGCGGCATTGCTACCCAACCTCTGTTTGCTAATGCTTAAACGACATGCTAATATTATAAAATTATGTAAATAACTTGAAAAATTTAAATGTATCTCAAATTTATTTTCTTCAATTTGAATTTTATATATCATGTGTTAAATACAAAAAATATTTTACAATGATCAAGATTTTGAAGTAACATTATATTGATAACAAAATCGTTACTAGAAGTAGTAGTATATTCCAACATACTATAGTTCTAATACATTCACAACATTGCCATTTTGCGAAATCAACACGCCATTCAATAAATGGCACAATTATGTAAAAGTGTACAGCTTCAACATAGAACCGTAGTAAATTTGGTGCGTTCTAAGCAGGCATTGGTTAGATTGAAGAAATATGCCTGAAGCCTGAACGTTTTTGAAAATTTCATTACGCAAAGGATATTAGGTGGTAACAATTTGGTCTTAGAGTTCATTTGGAATCAGTAGACCACATGATGTCGATCAATTAAACTCGTACTGGCGAAGATATTTAGTTCTTCTAAAACGCCCAAATTGGTTGATGTATATTCACATTGAGTTCTGCTTTAATACATATCTTATTATTGCAGAACTCCATGATTGTCAATATCTTGTCTTAAATCTACCGTTAAATTTAAAAATTCCATCCGCTATGATCTCTTAGTCGTGCATTTAAAGCAAAAATATGTGAAAAATGGATCCCTCTTTTAAATCCTTTGTTTTCTGAACTTTGAACACTTTTCTTGTTAATTCATTCAATTCATGATAAAAAAATACGAAATGTGCACTATCCCAAAAGTGTCATCTAAAGATGCTTTGCATGATTGCTAGAGTTCTGCCGATATTATGGAGTTCATTGTTATTCTTCACATACAAAGATATAAATTAGCAAGTGGGTGAAATATTCATTATTCTCTAATGCCTAACAAATGTAAGAAAATAGATGATTACTAATATTTCTAAATTATGTAAGGACTTTGCATCACAATGTACAGCCGAATGTGATATATTTCTGTATATTTTCTCAACTTTTTACGTTAATGTTGTAAAGCTTCTCATGCGTTCTTGTGCTTTACAATATTAGTATATATATATATATATATGTATAATGCATATTGTTAGTGCAGTATGCAGAGCATGGTAATAAGAAGCATATGTAATAAGAAAAATATTAAATTAGAAGTGCAATTGCATGCAATAGGCCTTTGAGGTTAATACTTTCCTCTTAATACGAATGAGACTCGAGAACTGTGTCTGTTTCCTCTGTAAACTCCCAAATGTACCTCATAAGCGAGACATGCATTGAATTGCCTTACCCTTCATAGACATATGACACTAATGCATAATTATTTGTGCACCTCAAGTCTATTTAGTTTTAAACATTAATTATAGATGATAATCAATGAAGGCTGAACAAAGATCGTTACTTTATTGTTCTTTGACTAGCCATTTATCGGATTCTAGTAGCATATTTTTCATTGTAATTGATACATTCACATTTGTCACAACTAAATGCATTAATTTCTACAATGTCTAGGGATTTATGTGCTGAAAATTTAGGGTTAATCAATTCTATATCAACAAAAACAATCAGTTTCAAAAGATTCCATTTTCCCACAGTTGCATAAAAATGTGCATAATTTGTGACGATTTTTTTTCAACAAGATTATTTGTTTATGAATGGTTGTTTAATTTCAGATTTACCATAACATCTACAATAATAACGTTGATCTATATGAAAACAGGTGCTTCACTATTTTGATAAAAATAAATGTTGAAGACATAAATTGGGGACAATATTTTTATGCTTAGCTATTTAAATGTAAGTTTCCAACGCTTATTTGATATTTAAGGCAATATGTGGCTCATGTTGGGCGTTCTCAGCAGTGGAGAATTTGGAAGGAGCGTTTTTCAGAAAGCATGGTTACCTGGATGTTTTGTCAGTTCAACAACTTGCTGATTGCAGCTGGTCTTACAATAACCATGCGTGTGATGGAGGAGAAATGAATAACGCATTTAATTACGTTAAGGATTTCGGTGGCATTGAAACGAGGTTAACGTATGGTCCATACTTAGGTCAAGACGGCATATGTCACGCAAATAAATCTAAAACTGTTCTATCAGTGGAGGGTTACACGCGTGTGACCTCTCAGGACAATGACGCTTTAATGGCAGCTTTGGTCCAAATCGGACCTATCTCGCTTGCAATTAATGCTGGAACAAATAGTTTTTATTTTTATAGTCGCGGAGTTTACGATGATCCAAGTTGCAAAGGCGGTGTTAATGACCTTGATCATGGTGTGCTGTTAGTTGGATTTGGGACGCTTAATGGACAGCCATATTGGCTTGTCAAAAATAGCTGGTCGAACTATTGGGGCGATGATGGCTATGTTTACGTTGCAAGAAATGACGAGTACATATGTGGTATTCCTACCCAGCCAATCTATGCAAATGTCGCATAAGATACATTCATAACTAATAGAGTTACATTATATAGATGTTGAAAGCATTTTGTTATAAGTTTATGTATGTATTTAATATTGTGCATGAACACTAACATATTAAAAGCGTACCATCAAAATATCAAAAAAAATTGGAATGTTTTCAAATTACATGTGCGACTTTAAATTTTCAGATTTCTTTAGGCTATTGATTAATTTGCCATTTTTCCATATTTTCAATTAAGATTCTCAACTTTAAATTTATCAGGGAGAGCGCTATTTTTATAATTTTGAAAACAACAAATTTTGTTGTTTCTAGACAGCATTGTACATAAATATATGACCATGTTTTCAAATGGTAAAAGACTTTAAAATGAATTTGCATATGCGACCGTAAGCAATACAACAGTAAACACTCAAAATGATCTCTCCGTTGGCGCTAATCCGTAGATTAGAAAAAATTAAATCAATCGTATTTCTCTGATAAATTAGATCTGAAACAGTTTCGAGCACGATATAGAAAAAATTTGATTCCATTTCAACTATTTACAAGTAATTCATGTAAAACTTCTATATAGAAGCTTAAAGCTTAAATGTTTTCAACGGATTAAATTTTGATATTCTTTGAAATGACACAATTAAGTAATTTTAGAAAATTTTCTACTTCCAAATGTCAATTATTGTAAATCACAAAAGGCTTACAATGTTGTTCTCGTCAAGAAATATTAAAATTTTTTATCAAATTTTCAATGCAAACTTTAAATATACAATAGCCTATTTTTAATTTCCTTTCTACCTATTTACCAATAATAGTTTTATTATAGTTATCCATTTTCTGGTATGTAGTGTAAATTATATCCAAAGAAGTTTATGCATTTTTCTTTGCTAACAAGACGATTCTGTAAAAATATACATTAGAAGTGGAAGGGCTGATACCGACCAATGCATCTCAAATTACATTGCACACATTTGAAGTACCGCATATTTTACACTATATCACCAAAATATTGAGGTCGAACCATTTGCAGCAAATAGTCTAATCTTTAAGTTTTCAAAGATTTTATCTAAATTTGCAAAAAGCACTAATATATATATATATATATTCAATTGTATAAAAAACTAAATTTAATGAATACTTGTCATAATAATTTTCATATTCATTATTGTAGGTTTGTGGTGATATCGACAAAGGTGGTTCGCGATATTTTCCATACTCAGTTCTGTTCTTCCATACATAAATTACTTAGAAAAATATGGTTTACTTCAATAAAATTTTCACCCCGAAAATAGGTCACTGAAGAGAAAAAAACTTATTTCTTATGCATTTTTTCTCATGTTCAGAATAAGAGCCACATTAGTTTAACCAACTCGATCCGTGGTTTAGCGGTGGTGCAATGCTTGTCACGCTACAGAGCGATTCATCTTAAAACTTAACATTTTGTACCTGACGCAGATCCTCATTGTGATCCCTGTAAGGGATTACTACATGGAATTGCAGACTTTAATTCGATTTCAATTTTTTGTAAAAACTCAATTTTTCAAATAGACACTTCTGAAAAAGTTTAAAAAACGACAGCAATCCAATTAATCTTTAATTTCCAAGGATAAATTAATTTATTTAATCTTAAGTGAAATTGAAAAGTTTGTCCTTTCCAGTGTTCTCCCAATATTTCTTAGTAGTTCAAGTTCGTAAAGTTTGTACTTATTATCCACCTTACTTGTTACAAAATGTGATGAACAGTGAAATTGTTCGCTTTTGTCATAATGGTAAATTTCCCGATAATGGTGGACCTCCATGTATCTAGCTGGTATGTTGTGGTCATGTTTCGGAACATGCTTGGTTTCGAGTACACACCAATGTGCGAAAGCTAATATGCAATATTGAGTGTTTATAATAGACTTACCCATTAAATTCACTTTACGGCAGCTTGGACACAGTTTTGTGAAAGTACGACTTCTCTTGTATTTCAGAAAAAAATATGGACTGCTGGAATTTGTTTCATAATATTGAAGATCATCCTTCCGTAAGTATTTTTGACAATTTACCAAAAATATGTTTTCCTGAAATTTCAAGTGCGAAGAATTGTAAACAACTGGTGACAATTGCTTGTTGGATTTTGCGGCCTCTATGAACATTTGAAATGATGTGTATTCATTTGAAACAATCATCTCATCGGAATCATAAATTCCTATATATTGATATTTGTATAAATTTCGAAAAATGCAATCGTTAAGCACAAACGGCTGTAAAAATTTAACATTTTGTTTGCTAAGTTTTGATCTATCCAGAGAGAATATTGGAGGTTCCTTTACGCAAACAATTCCAAGTGATTTATAATAATTGATTAATTGCAATGATTTCGAATCCAAACCCAATTGTTTTTCTTCTACAATGTACAAATGAAACCTATGGATGCCAAACATTATGTTGTATTCAAACCATTCCAGTAATCGATGAAACGATGTGCTACTTTCATTTTCAAGTCTAAACCAAACTGCTCCACAGTAACCAATTAAATTTTTTTCCTTGCTCTTCATTTGCATTAAAATAAAATTTACTGGGACATTTTGTTGATAGGTATATCCGGAATCTAAACAAGTAGAAAGTTTTTGAATGAAGGCTGAAATGGTCATACGTGTTCATTCGCTCTATTCTAACATTATGAATTGTAGTTGTTCCATTGTTGTATCCAACTGTAGTGCTAAAATTAGAACAATCTTTGGGCCTTGCTTTTTCAATTAATCCCATTCCAATAACAGACTTCTCGATATCACGATTTTCACAATAGACGTTATGCAAATATAGATTATGCTTATTGGTATGGATATAAGTGAAATATTTCGATGCCAACTGCTCTTCGAAATCTTCTCCATTTTCCGATGGGTGGCTAGGAATGTCTTTTGTGATATTCAAGTTGTTTTCAAAGCCGAAATCAAAGAAATATAGCGCCATGAGAGTGTAATTATGAGGAATGTGGCAAAAACCCTACAAAATAGCTTATTGGATATGTGCATGACAATTGTTAACTATTGAAACCTCTAAATTGGTAATAAACTTAGTTTTTTTGCATTAGTTGATCTCTCTACAGATAAACTCTCAACTCGTACTCATTAACATTTCAAGCATTCCTCATGACAAACAATGAATAAATAATATTGAATAGAAACCTCAGTCAAATATTCATAGAGACATCTGAAATTGAAGCTGGCCTATTTTTAACATTGTGAGTGGTTTTCTAATTTTTGTGAAATTGATGTTGAATTTGTCTTAAAGATGCTTAAACTAGTTCACCTATGCAATAATATTTTAGGTGCTCTCTAGTCTTAATAAAGCCTTTTACCCACTGCCATAAGCATAGTTATTCCCCAATAAAAGATGAAAGCACTATTGAGAATATCAGTCCATCAGGCATAATGATGACATAATTTACTAAATATTTTGACATCAGCAACCATAATGAAATCTGATACACTTGCATTTTGATTATTGCCATAATTCAACCAGCCAATCAAAAAGCACTATAAGAATAAATATTTCAAATTAAAATTCGTAAATGTAAAGCACTACCATGGACATTTGTTAAAATTATTTTTAAAATTTTAATAACTGCCTTAAGTACATCTGGAATGATGCTTGAAATAGGCATTCCCAGCAGGTAAGAATTAGTTTTGGGGTATTCGGGACTGAAGTATTTGTGAATATTCGAACTATTAAAATACGTTTTGATATTCAAATTTATAAATTTAATTTTAATGCTCACACAAGTCTATAATTATCGTGTTATATTTTTAGTTAATTAAACATAGTTTTTAGCATTGTTTCGATTTCATTTTATTAATACTCTTTATTACAAAAATTAATAAAAAGTCAATGAAGACCGACATGTTGGGCATAAGCAAATAGCATGTTTCGAGCACGAATTTCCTTGTTCATATCTTGCATAAAATGTTCCCAGAAGAGGTCTCGAAGCTGAGGCTTTATGAATTTGGAGAATGAAATAAGTTAATACTCGTATTTTAATTGAAAAGGCATCATGTGACTTGAAGTTTGCAATTACACTTAACAAAAACTACTACCAGCAATCCTACAATTTTTCTTTCAGAATTTTTAATAGAACTAATTAAGATTTGATTTATCATTATTTTTTATTTATTATCAGAAATGGTTCGGATTGGGAATTATTTTGTTTAAAGCTTTTATATGAATTATGGACAGTCTAATCTATACTATACAGAGGAATTGTGATCAAAATGGATTGGTCTTTAGGAAAAGTACAAGTACGACACCAGCTTAAGAAAAAGTGGCAAAAACTCTGTCTAATTAATTCTACTCTTTGAATATTAGAGCCCTAGAAACGTAATGGGATCATTAATCAGTGGACATTATGGCATTTCGCATTACTGTTTAGTAATTTCAGGACCAATCAGTATCAATAACTGCCATCTATAACCATTCCTTATAATTTCATGGAGACAAGCGATATTCATATTGAAGTTTTTTCTTGGCCAAATTAGTGCACCTAAATTTTGTCTTCTTCAATGCCTCTTTGACTGGAAACTTCTTTTTCTTATTTCCTTGACTTTGCAATTAAAATGAAAATTATTGACAGTTTAGCCTTACCTCATTCGTAAAAAAGCCATTTTCAATGATGAAATTTTGACAAAATCTATCTATAAATAATCACAATTGTTGTTTATTACAATTTAACCGAAAATATTGAGCATTATTGCGGTAAATAATGGCTTTTCAGACTATTATGTAAGTATATAACTGGTCATTAAGAACTAAGTTTAACATCAAAATACCACAGACAAGAACACTATTAAAGAAATTTTCCATACTAGCAGCAGTTTATTACTTAAAATATGCTAGTTTAGTAAAAATGTTCAAATATATCAACAACATCGGCTATGGAAGCAAATTCTTAAAAAACTCTATTTTTACAATAAGCGCGCCTGAGTATGCATCAACACAGTTCAAGTTAAATTAACTGATTGGAAAATGCATTTCCACCAACTACATGCAATTTATGGAACAAGATGCCAATCCAAATTCGCAAGATAACAAGACTTAATAAATTTTAAGAAACTTAAAAGAAAACTTGCTTGAAGATCAAAACAAGTTTGGTTATTCTAAAAGAGGTAATACGTTGAGAAAGCTCTAATTGCATTTGTGATTTCATTTCTTATAATTTTATTTTGGTACATTTTATTTTCATAACTTTTGTTTAATTTGTAACTTAATTTGTACGAATTTGTGCATATTCATTTGCTTCTAAAAAGTTACAAATATTTGAATAAAGGTTTACACAATATAATACTGGAGCACATAGTTATGCATTATGACAATGTGAATATGAGGTAAAATTGTTGATGTATATGAAGAATCAAATGTGACCTTTGCTTGTATTTTTTTAATTCGAATTCCAAAATGCCTTCAATATCCGTTCAATATCATGAATATATGCCATATTATTTCTTAACATTTTGGAATGCAGTTGCAATAAGAATCACAATTAATATTATCAATAAAAAATATAAGCACAAAGACCAGTTTGTGTTAATAACCTTCGAATTATTATAAAACATTTTTCGATTTATCTGATGGAAAGTCTAAATTACAGTTTAGAAAAACCTACAAAATATGAAGTATAGTACAATATCAAAATCCGTTGTAGGTTGGCTATTGGTAAATCACAGAAACAAACAAGAATTTTCCATGTCCCGAAAGCTAAAGTCAGATCGTAAGGACAATTGTAAAAATAATTCATAATAGATAAAACTGAACTGAATAAATAATATATTTCCAGATGTATACATAATAAGTATGTAAATGATAAAAATTTAAGCTGCGATGCATAATCAAGATGTGACATTGTGCATTTATGACATTAACAAATTTGTTTCAATGAAAAATTCAAATAGATTTAAGAATGGAGCATATCAGAGCTCTGCACTATAGTACGAGCTTTAGTTTTTCTAGAAATGAAAATTACAATGTTGTTTGATAAACCGGTCTACAACAGCTCACACTTTGAACCGGGTTATGAACCGCGACACACATGTATGAAAAAATATTTAAATACAAATATACAGCAGTGCTGTAGCCAACTTATCAATTTATACTTCCATGGGGCAGAAAGGAATGTAAAGAGGCAGAACGGATAAAACTGGTAATTTTCAAAATCAAACAAAAAAACAAAATAATAACAGAAACATGTTGTTGCATTCATATCACATCTGGAAGCTGCAAAGCACTTTTTTCACACTCATTGACTGCACTAAGCACACTGAAAGAAGTCAGCTTTAAAAAGGTTTGCAGATCACCACAAATTGAACATTAATACGGAGTTTCAAACCCTGTTTTTATGGTACGCTTGGTCTGATTTTTTCCCCCATCACAACTTCATTACTCGGTTCTGATTTTCGCTTGTTGGCGTTTTCAAGAGGGAAGATTTCAGCGACAAATGGGTTTTGATCCTGTCCAGTCGTAAGTTGCGAATTTTTTTGGGGAAAGTTGATTGATCTAAAGGCAACCCACTCTTGGTTGTCCTCCTTCTCAGGTGCTTTGCTTCTTGGCCAGTCACAATTTCCATCGGTTAATCCATTTGCCTCAG
This sequence comes from Hofstenia miamia, assembly GCA_900660155.1. Lineage (NCBI taxonomy): Eukaryota > Metazoa > Xenacoelomorpha > Acoela > Hofsteniidae > Hofstenia > Hofstenia miamia. The sequence continues at coordinate 1,527,774 of CABFPE010000044.1, forward strand.
TTTCAACATGACTTCCATCAAGAAATGACTTTGTATTTCAATATCTTTTTCAGAAATTGGGTCCTTGAATGGAAAAATATTTGAATGCGAAAAAGCAAATTTCGTTCATTCTTCATTTTGTTCCATTCAGGGCAAAGCACAATTGAAAACTCATTTCTAGTCAGATCAAACTTCACACAATTTCGTAAATTTAATTGAAGTTGCTCAGACCATGTTTTTTTGTTGAAGTGAGTATCAAGAGGCTGCAACCTGTGAATTGAGTGCGGAAGAAGACACACAAGTTCAATGTTGTTGTCCATACATTATTCAATTGCTTACACACTCAAATGTGCAGAATGCCTATCTATAAACAAACCTGTGGGACTGTTGCTGCCACATGCACAATGTTTTTTAAAATGTTTCAAAAATTGAAAAAAAATGTCCGAGTCTACACACCCAGACTTGCTCTCTGTATGCTACTCCTTTTCTATACAAATTTGCAACTGAGGATAAACGCGGTTGGACTATTATTTACATTCTCACAATTTTCCCAAAAACAATGCGAAAATTACCCGTTCTGCCTCAACTAAAAAATTCCTATTAATGCTTCATAAACTCATACATAAATCTTTGCACGATGAGTTGAAGAAAACGGATATAAGTTAATCATTTGAGCGAGGGTAGGTAGAGCATTAAGACATCTGCTTGCTGTGACACAATCCTTTAATTATTTTAAAGCAAATCATAATGAATTATGTCCTATATTTCTATTATTACTTGATTCTTGAATGAACTAACAATTACTGATTTGTACACTTGATTGGCTATAAATTCATACAATTAAGAATGAAATTCATTTATTAAAAAATTATTGTGCAAGCACTGCTTGCCTTGCTTACAAGTACGAGCCGCCTATGCATAAAGCATGTTTTTGGTGTTTTTAACATCCCTGATGACTAAATCATTGACCCATAGAAAACAAATTATTTTCGTGTTTGTTAATGAATAATGACACTTTTTGTTTTTTTGTCGTGTATAGTATCATTTACGGGGTGTTTTGATTACTGATAAAGTCAAACTGCTTTTGTCTTTTGTGATTAATATTAATTTCTCTAAAAAACTAGGTTATAATAAGAACTTTGCTAAGCTTAATTGCAAATATTTTAAATATAGCAATGAATCTTTATTCAGCTAAAACATGTACCAATTATAACAAAAAACAAAATATGCATGCCAGTTCTAATGCAACAAATGAACGGAAATAATGACAATTTCATTTTATGTTTCTTAAAATTATCTGGATATTTGAACCATAAGAAATAATTAGAAAGGTGATAACTTTGTTAATGAACGGATGATGCTATTTGATTGATTGAACGATATTTAATTAAAATAAAAATACATAAATTTTCAAAACAATAATATTTTAAAAACTTTGAAAAACGAATATATATATATATTAGAGATAAAAATAAAAATACAATTCCTAAGCAATGAAATTACAAGCCGTAATATTTTTCCAATATTTACTGGAAAAAATATAATTTTGCATATGCTAAGATAGACTATAAAACAGAGAAGTCGCAAGATGATCTTGACGATCAGCTTGCACAGTTGGTTAATTTTCACACTCATTCCAATGGCAATATTTTGGACCTAGTTTTTCTAATTTTGAAAATATCTGTTCAAGATGCAGAATTTTTTTTCTCATCCTCCTCACCGGTACAATTTTAGTAAACGACTGTAATCTTCTACATACAATAAAAGACTTGTTTCAATCTATGAACTTGAAAAAGCAAAATCTCCTTAATGTAAATCGTCTCTAATTTCATGCTTTCGGCTTATTAGATTATTTGCCAAACACGTGAATTATGTGAAAATTTTGTTATTACCTTAAATTAATTAATAGTTTCCTCGATCTAATTGCAATGTGTTTGATTCAGTAGAATAAGCTTCTATATTATATTGTGATTTTAGAAAAGCGTTCAAAACACAATGCTCCATTCTTTGCTAATTAAGAAATTTACATCATACCCTTTTCATAAAAAGCTGTTATATTACATTTCAGTTAGCAATTATAAACAATAGTCACTCTAGATGGTTACCAATCACTAGTGGGGTCAAACAAGATTCAGTCCGTGAGACCTTGCTATTTCTTATTTTCATCAACAACCTCCCTGAAGTTTGTTCAGAAAGTTTACCTTTATGGGTTGCTGATAATCTTAAGATTACAACCGGGAATGTTACTAATTTAAACTCGGATTACTTTTTAATATAATTTTTGTGTTTGAGAATGGAATTAGATTAAATATTTATGAATTTCAGATGCTTGCATCCCACCTTCGACATGTGCTAATATTTCAGTTCTCCTTCCTTCGTTGCCTCATCGTATGTCAAAGACATGATCATTACAATCTCTTCTAGTTTAAGCTGGTCTCTACATATCAACAATAAATTAAATTCCTATAACTTCACATTAAAAAAACTTAAGCCTACTATTCTTTTCAATGTTTTCTTTGAGACTGGCAAGCAAAGTGTCTCTTTATAAATCCTTCACTTTATCTACCCTAATGTACACTTCAGTTTTTTAGTTCTATCAAACTCTGAATTGTCTCGAGAGATTTCAGAGTCGTTGCACTAAATGAATGTCACAACGTAGAAATTGCAAAGAACGATTAAACCAATTCTTTGATATTCTTCCAATTTCCCCTCAACTGCAGTTACTGGGTCTTCTGTTCTTCAACAAACTGCTTAATGGTTCTTATGACTTAGATTTAGAATTTTATCTTACCTCCTATGTTCCAAAATTTTCTAATCTTAGATCTAGCATGCCGCAGCTTTTCAAGGCGCACCCATTCCGTAAGTTCAAAACACTGCAATTTTTCTTTAGAAGAATAATACCCTTAGCCAATTCATACCTTAAATTTAAGTAGACCCTGTCCAATTATATTCATTTTCATACCAAAGTTAATCTAAATGATTCCTTATTCTGGTTAAAAGTGTATTAAAATGCCTGTTCTGGGACTTTTTTGTCTACAAATTCGATTCGTCGTGTTCCTGCACAACATTTTTTGTTGTTGTTCTTAGTGTCGTTTTGGTTAGTGGGTTATAATTTTTTATTAATTCTTTTCAATAAATTGTTTATGTGATACGACAATACAGTAAATTAATAATTATATGTATATATATATATATATATATACATATATATTTATCTGTATATATATATATATATATATGGATATATATATATAAATATAAATATAAATATATATATATATATATATATATTTATATCATGGACCACTGGAACTAGAACTGGAAACTGAAATTAATGAATGGAAATGTGGAGTCAGAATTAAAATCAATATTTTTATAAATGGTGTATTACGCAGCTAATTTACGTAACCGATTTTCCAATGCGTAAATTTAAAATGTATTGTTCCTTTGCGAATCGTTAAAATGCGTCGATTTTAACAACCGATTAAAATACAATTTAGCGTAATACAAAATTTTAATAATTTTTGACCGACTTATTCTGCTTCTCAAATTTTAATATATTGAAATATTACATAATAACTGATAATTAATCTTTGTTAACGGTTTCCTTATGCCGAGGTCTTGTATTGTACCAAACTACAAATGCGGTTATTATAAGCAAAATTGTACTTTATACCGCTTCCCTACTGATGGTAACGAGAAAGAAAATTGGAAGAATACCATTCCGAGAATTTTAAATGAAATAAATAAAATATGGTTACATGCAAATGTCATTGGAAAAACAGACGAAATTTATTTAAGCGTTTATAAGCCCTCTAACGGTAAAGAAATGTAGTGCAAATTTAGTATTAAAATAAAATTATTTGAAATTAAATGCACCCGTTTTATCTCGATGTTTAAACAATGCATTATCTTCACACTTTCAAATAACACACAAGATTCTATGTTAATATGCAGAGACGCCAGAAGCAACTCAACATTAAGGGGCAAAACTTGCTTAGCTTAAATGCCTATACACTTTTTTTATAAGAACCAGTAAATTTTTGCTGAGGCTCAGCTGTTCTTACTTTTTTGGGACTTTGAGCCTAAAATTGTTCTTATTTTTTCTAAGTTAAAAAACAAGTTTTGACCTATTTACTTAACTATGTAGAGGATTTTAGATGCCACTGATTCTTTTTGCTATAGCTACTTTATATTTTTATTACCCTTTTGTTTGATTCTCTTACGTTTAGTATTTTTAAACCTTTGGAACTATAAATAAGCATCTTTTGTTACTATTTATTGAAAAAATTAAAACAAATAACTACTTTTTAAATACTTTCAGTCTCACTACTGTTCTTAAGTTGTTCTTATTTTTTGGTATTTTTGAGCCTCATTGTTCCTATAAAATTGTTCTTATAAAAAAAGTGTAAATTTTTTAAATTGTTTGAATTTTACGCCAGCTAACCATTTGATGTTTTTACCAGTCTTAAATGAACATAAGTAATAAAGGATATTACAACCTTACGATTTTTATAAATTTTACAAAATATATACTGTAATTAATTAAATTACTTAAATATATATTAATATTTTAATAAACAAAACAATTTTTGTGTAAGCATTACATAACTTATAATTTAAGTAACTACCATAATTAAAAAGCTTTATCTTAGTAATGTAGATGTACAATTGCGTTTTGTCTCCCAATACGGAATCATGGCATCTTCCCAAGCAATAAGATATTCTTCATTCTATATATACTTAAAAAGAGCAATTGAAAATTAAGATTAGTTATTTGCATAAGCAGCTGTAATATAATAACAGGGCTTACCAAATTGGTATGACATTAAAATAAAAAAATTATGTAGAATATTCGAAATGAAAATGTGTCTGATGAATTCAAATATTATAAACATAATAATTATTATATATTTTCTAATATCTAGCTAAACTTAGCCTATTAAGTATTCTCTCTTGCAAAATTCCTAAGGCAGTGTAAAACTGCGGGTGTATGGCTTAATTTGAACTCATTTATCCCAAGATCGGAACATAGTAGAATAAAATAAACAGCTTCAAGTTCACCAGAAGAGGTTCGCCAATCACAATTCATTTCGTAATATAGAAATATCAAATTGGAATCACCTCTAAAAAGCAATAATTTTTAAAATTCTAACGAATTTTTGAAAAGTCCTTTACTAAATTTAACCTAATTTGTCCCAACATTGACTCAGTAAACTTCGAATTTTAATAGCTGAATACATGCAGCAAAACGTAATTTACTCATAATTGTTTCGTAACGCAAACAAATTGCAATATTATAAGTGCTATAGCTCTAAACCCCATATTTTCCTTTCTTTTTTACTTACTAATTCAATATTTTACGACGCCATCTAGCGAATTTTGAAAAGAAAGATTTTGTCTAATGAGCCTATTGAATTTGTGAGGATGAAGGAAATTTTGACCAGCAAATCCACCTGATACTTTTAGCCTACCAGCTTCTTGCTTACTACAAACGTTACACATTTTTTTAAGAAATTATTTATAGTTTTTATTGTTAGTGACCTTCTATACAAATTATACTTTGTAAGAATCGCCTTGTTCAAACTAATATATGTTTTATAAAAATGTGTGTACCTCAAACTCCACGGTCGGCTTATACCTCATGTGAACGACGTGTAGAAAAAATGGAGATTATGGTTTTTAATACATTCATAAAAAATGATGTGATTTCCTCTTACAATGATTTTATATCTGGTTTAAGTGCACAGGAGTTCTTAATATCTTCGAAAATATTTTTTGTGAAATCTAAAGATCAAGTGAACATTTGAAGTAGACTGCAGCAGTTTCAATGATGTTGTTTGGTCTATAAAAGTTTATTATGATTTATCTTAGGCTGCATTTCTTGATTATGAGAAGGTTATTCATTTACCTTCTTTGGCTGGAAAGATTACATGTTGGTTTCAATTGGAGAATATCATAAAGTGTACTAAAAATGATTGTTTCTATGATACTTAGAGTGAGGAAGAAGTCTCACAAAGAATCACTTGCTTAGCTCTCTTTGATGAAATGCGTAGTTTAAATAATAAGTCAAAAAAATCTAGACGCTATTTGGCATCTTTGCTTGTGCTTGCCTTTCAGCTTTCTCTTGCATCATCAGCTGCTTATAATATATTTCGTGTATTTTTCCGATTTCCATTATTAAGAACACTTAGAAAAGATACTGGAAAAATTTCTACTAACGATAGTTTTTGTGAAGGAAATATACTGCAAAGTGACTGACAAACAGAATTTTAATTGATGAAATATATGTAAAGGAAACTTTAGAATTTCAGGGTGGACACTCTTATGGAATGCAAATAATTCCGACCATTTAGCAAAAAACAGTTCTTGCGTTTATGATAAAATGTCTTTATGGTGGCTCGTCATTTATGATGAAATTGTTACCATTGAGGTCACCAGATGCGCAGTTTCTAAATGAGCAAAATCTAAATTTGATGAATTTGCTTCATAAGAATGGTGCAAAAGTTGTTGGCATTGTCACGATAACTTGAGAATGAACTCCAAATTCATGTATTTGTTTCCTGGATTTAATGAAAATGAATCCTGGGTAGTTCCACATCTTATTGAATCCTCTTTAATCTTTGGGCTGATTGTTGATTTATCGCACCTGTTGAAGTGTACTTGAAATAATTGGATTACTGAGCGTGATCAAACTGTTACATTTAGAGGTATAAGCAGTGATGACCATTTTAATGACTTATATTAATTTAGGATCAGTTTTCTTTACATTTTGTTTCTGCTGAAAATTTTTTTATCAAAATCTCATAAAAAACCCTTGTAATTTTAATATTAAAATGGTCATCACTGCAGGTAAAGTTGCTAAATAGAAGGATTTGTTGGATATTTATGCGAAAGAACGACAAAATATTTTGCGTTGCACAGCAAATAACGTTTACATCTCTTCATCCTTCTCTCATTGAAAAGCAAAAAGTGGTTCTTGCTATAAAAATGTTCAATGAGAAGATTATTGCTTCTTTAGAAATTGAGGATTACAAAGACACTAAGGAATTTGATAATGACATTGCGAGTGTTTTCAACATCCTAAACGTAAAATTTCCAATCGTTGGACATAGACGAAACGACCCTGATCGTTTTGTTCTGACATGCATGGGCGATAAACGTGTCAGGTTTTTACAAAGAACAGCGAATGTTTTATTTCAAATGGGTCCTGGTCATCATCAAATGCGAAAACATTACCTAAGTAGTTATACTTCTTTGGGGTGGTTCAGAACGATGAGTGGTATTTTATGTCTAGCTGAATTTTGCTTCGTGTTTGTGATTTTGACTATAAAATGAATGGTGATTTTCAAACAGATCCATTGGAAAAGATGTTTAGATTATACCTGCAAAGAATTCGAGGAAGCTACTATATTTCAGTGACTCAGGTAATAAGTGCGTTCAAATGTGAGACAATGGCATTTTTATATCGGATGAAACTAGATGTAAATGATCTTAATTTTCAACCTGATTTCCAAATTTGCAACATCGCATTGTCTGATTTACATCTGAATAAAATTATATCTGTTGGCTCACATTGGCTTTTTGGATCCTTGTATTTTTTAAACTACGAAAAAATTTCAATTGTTTATATTTCTGGCTTTCTAGCTGACAAATTCGAATTAGACTCTGATACATCATTCTAATTCTATGAAGACAGCGATTTTATTACGGAAGTTTCTGGTGGCAATTTAAAATCCCACCTGAAAGCTTAGTATCACACATTAATATTTGCTATGCTATATATCAGAGCTTAAAGAATGTTCACTGTCATCGTTATTTATCTCGTTGTTTCATAGTGGCATTAGAAACATTTTCGCCAATACTGAACAACACGCTTGCCTTATACCAAAGCCAACTATGCCATACAATGGTCAATACTTTTTGTAAAGGCTACATTAAAAAATTCATCAAAGTGAATGCAAATAGTCAGAACTCTAAACTTAGAAAATTGTGATCTTGCATCTATTAATTTTGTCTTTTTATTGTTGATTTTTAGTTGATAATTTTCATATTTGTTGTATTTTTAGTATAAAATTTTTACATTTTTATTTATTGTGTGCCTTTGGCATTTTATTCTTTAAACAGGAAATTTAAAAAAATATACATGTATATGGCAAAAGTTCTTTTTGTGAATTTGATAATTTTCTTTCAGAATGGAACTGTAACGTCTTTCTATGTTCCAACTCCACATTATTCATCTGAGGTTTAGGTTTCCAGTCCTAGTTACAGTGGTCTATTATATATATATATATATATATAATATTTCACGTACAAAATGCTCAAAAAGCGTACATAGAGACATATCAAGGTGTACATAGCGACATTAAAAAAAATGAGTAGAAATCTGCAGAAAATATTGCTGTATGACAGTGGGTGATTGTGAATCGCTATATTTGTAAAAAATTGAACTATGCTTATGAAATATACTTAAGCTTGCCAACTTCTGGCTGAAAAATTTACGACATTTCTTAGTAATTATAAAGCCATGCTTAGCTGCCATTTTCAATAAAATTTGTGTTTGTTCAAAAACACTGTCTCAAATATTAGTCTTTACATTAATTGCCACCACTGTGGACGTGATTATCATTGTATCATTATATTATTTTAACAACAAAAAATTTTGCTGGTACATAGCGCCATTTAAAAATTTTTGAAGTGTACATAGCGACATAGTATAACAATGTATATATATATATATATATATATATGTAGCTAAAATATCAATTATGCTGTTGTTCAAAATTGTAACTGTAATGTAATAAGACTTCACATAAATTAGGAAATGACACTTGGAATGACGCTATGGGTTAGATGAAGAATTCATGCAATGCAAAATGTTTGCATTGGAATTTATCAACTCTCGAATATGAGGAACAATCCAGTTTGTACACAAAATAAAAGTCAATATGCCATTATAAATAGAAACCTTTATTAACTCAAGTAATCACCACGATGTTCGGCTGTAACTTGGTGGGTTTGCTAACAATAATAACGGTTGCTTTTGCTGCAACACATATACCTACATTTCCTGATACTTATCATGCTAAGGGAATAGTTCGACTGCCGTACGCAGAACTAAAAGAGCCCTACGAAATTTGGTACGATGGGCCAAATAAAAATTCACGCATTGACTGGTATGGTGGTATGGATAAAACCTATGCACTCGGCGATAGTTTGCAATTCAAGTACTACTACTACGATGGCAAAAAACAATGTGCAAGATTAAACGGAGCCGGCTTACAGACGATATTGCCTGATTTAACAGGCTATAAATACAATGGCTTACATAAAGTTGAAGGCTGCAAGAATAAATGCCACATGTTGCAAAGCCAAACCCTCAACGGACAGCAGAATAGCACGTACAGATTTTACTATGAATTTGATGGTAATATACGTTAACATTTTCAATGAATTAATAGCCTACATATTAAATGCATTATCCATTAACGCTTTTATATGTATTTGCCAAAATTAATAATGCATGGAAATACTTAATGATTTCTATAAATAAGAACTTTTCAAATGATAAATTAATTGCAGATTGTCCAGGAATCTACACTCATAACTTGTAAGTTTATGATTCAGAATTACACTTTGTAAATATGTAAATTACATAAGTAACGTTCATTCCTTTTCAATTGTACTTTAGTCAAGTATAAAATATTACTTAAGCATTTTGATAACACTTTTAGTTTTTGCAGTTAATTTTGACCTAAATCTAACAGTTTTTACAACGGAAAGCATGATTAATCTATAAATTAAATCCTACCAACTGCATTCACTACACTAAATCAATTTCATCTGATATTCTGTTCACACTTGAAAACATTGCATGAATGTTTCTAAATTTTTTAGAGGCTGGCAACGCAATTCCCCGTTTGTTTTGGTGGTTTGGATGGGATAAACTTTTGGGATCACATTTTGATCGGTACGACATTACTTACGAAGGTTTCGACAAAAACATATCTGCAGGAACCTTTAACATTACCGGTTCGTGTACTAATGGATACCCGAAGAAAGTTCGTAAGTATTTAATTTTGAAGTAATACGTTCTTCTAACAGAAAATATTGAATCGGTTTTAACAGTAGCTGTTGAAGAAATATAATATTTTTCAGATGATAATTTTACTGGATTGACTGATATATTTCAAAAGGTCGCAGAAATTGCTAACGTTAAATTTTTGAAATCAAATATTTACAGCCACAAAATTAATTTTCTCATTATAAAAAAAATATTTTCAAATGAAATTGTTAGTTCAATTACATCATAAATGAAATCATGAGCTTTTAATTTTTACGTATTGTTAAGTTTTGCTGAAAACCTAGCAATTTATTTTATACATATATTTGGACATGTTTGCATACATTTTGCATTGATTTATGAAGAAATGATTTTAGACAGTGAATTGGAGAAAGAATTTGCTTTGAATCCTCTTGACCACTACATGAAGAAAGATTCTCAAAGAAAAATCCATAAAATCTTTCTCCATTATAAGCAAAAGTTTAGTAAGCAATATTCTTCCCGCAAAGAACACTCTGCAAGATTTGCAAACTTCGTGAAGCATCTTAGATTTGTACATGGCAAAAACCGAGCTGGCCTGTCCTACGAGTTGGCAATAAATCATCTTGCTGATCTTCACGACCACGAACTTGATCTAATGTCTGGTGGACGAAAACAGAAAAATGGTATTTATTAGTGAAATATTATCTATTACATAATTTAGTAAAAGGATAATTATCTAAATATTCTCATTACATGTAAACATAAGTTTCAATCTCAATGTCACATTCGAATTCTTTGAATGAAATTGCTTTTTACCATAGTTTCTCAATTATTTAAAAACTGGAAGTATGTTTCGCATTTCAAAAACTCGGATTAATGAACACGTATAAAACATATTTAAATATGTGAATTCAAAAAAAAAGTTCAGATTTGGTGTCCTAACAGGAAGCAATAAACAAAAATTTTTTAATGGTTGAGCTTAAAATTCCCAAATTCAGATTACGATACCCGACTCAAGGCACGCCAATCTACTTATTCTTACAAAAATAATAACTTTACAAAGAGATTCTATAAAAAAATACCTGTTGCATCATCTATGTAAAAAATTTATGTTATCCTTTTTAAATGTACAATCAATAAATTTGACAATACAGGATGTGCTGTTAATCTTTAATTTTGACTCCAGTAATATTATATACTTTCAATGAAAATTTAAGGTGTAGAAATTATTCATTTTCGTAAAAGATTTTGTAAAATCAGTTGATTTGAATAGATAGATGTTCAATGCTTTAAAGATATTGAAAAATAAGATAAACGTTTACACTGTTGCAAAAATATTAAGAATTGGAAACTTTTTTAGCAAAAATCATAATTGGATGCTCAAATTCAACATTACTGGACTGATTTTGGAACATTAAAGGACTACGAATGCTTTGCTAAATTTGCTAATTAGATATTTTTTTCAAAAAAATTAATTGAAAATTACTTTAATTGCAATAGCTTCAAAATATTGTCGTTGTTATTTTTTCAACTTTTCCTTCTTATATTTAGATATTCAGAAAATGCTTCAAGACTTTCAAACTATTTAATAAAATTCTTGTTTAGAGCACAACAATGATCATATATACGATCCAGATGCTAGTTGGTATGACAAAACAAAGTTTTTGGAAAGCAATGTGTTACCTGATTCATGGGATTGGCGTCATTATGGTGCTGTTACACCTGTGAAAGATCAGGTAAAAAGTTTTTGTCAACCTACATCTCAAGTACTGACCAAAGATCTTATAAAAACCAAAACCCAGATACAAATGTGTAGAAAGCCGTTGAATATTTATATATATTTAGGCGATTTGCGGCTCTTGCTGGTCATTCGGATCTGCTGAAAATTTGGAGGGAGCATTTTTTAAGAAACATGGTTACCTAGTATATCTCTCCCAACAGCAACTTGTGGATTGTAGTTGGTCTTATGGCAACACAGGCTGTGATGGGGGATTTTATGGAAATACATTTAAATATCTCACTGATTTTGGCGGAATACAAACAGAATTGAGCTATGGCCCTTACTTAGGTAAGACCAAAATGCACTATGCATACTGATTGTATATATATATATATATATATATATATATATATATCTATGTAAAGATACGCATAAAAGGTTACTATTGCCATAAAATGCTGAAATTTAGGTTATTTTCAACCAATACATAGTTGTTTTTTAATTAATATGTAACATCAACTTTTAGGACAAAACGGAATTTGTCATTCTAATAAATCAAAAATTGCACTTTCCGTAACTGGATATACACGTGTTCCTACTCAAGACAACTTGGCCTTACAGTCAGCACTCGTTGAAATTGGTCCAATTGGCATTTCAATCAATAGTGCAACTAAAAGTTTTTATTTCTATTCAAGGGGAGTGTATGATGATACAGCGTGCAAGGGTGATCGCAATGATTTAGATCATTCACCTCTTTTAGCAGGTTATGGGGTCTTAGATGGACAACCTTACTGGTTGGTCAAAAACAGTTGGTCAAACTATTGGGGAGATGATGGTTATGTCCTAGTTGCGAGAAATACTGATTATATTTGTGGTGTTTCAACAAGACCAGTTTATGGAATTGTAGATTAAATATATTTTGTTTTAAAGTGTATTTCCTTTATAAATGGATGTAGCGCAAGGTCGTATTCTTTCATTTAGATTAAATGAAACTTAGAATTGTGTGCTGTCAGCTTTGAAGTTATCCGAAAAGCCTTCCATTACTCTAATATAAAGTTTGGACACATGATAATTTGACATTTTCAATATTAGTCATACAATTATTAGTGATCATTTTTGCATCAATTGATTAAGTATGTTAAGAGGAAGTCTATTCAACTGAATTCCCAGATTTAGGAAGGGTAATTCAACGAATAAATGTTAATATATCAAAATTGCAGATTTACTGAATAAAGTCTTTTGAATGGTAAATATCATTTGCCAGGGTTGCCAACACAAAACGCATAAAAGCGGAAATTATTAGGCGTAAAAGCGGGAGACTTGTAATATATATATATATAAGCAGAAGATTTGTGAAACATCGTGAAACTAAGAATTTTTAAATATCAAAGTTGAGCTTGGTACATGTAATAATAAGATGTCACTTGTATGGAATTGAATTAAGCCTAATTTTGTATCACTAATCAACAAATACAAGATTCATATGTTGAAACCACTATTTACAAATTTTATTTTAAAAATATTGCCAAAATTGTTCTCTTTCAAAATTTATTTACAAGAGAAAAATTTAGAAAAACTGAATATTTTATATTGGGAGTGGAAAACCTGGAGAATTTTTGAAAAGCGAGAGATCCGGGAGCATTGGTAGGCCTGTAAATTGAAGATTTAAATAAATATAAATTGTTATAATATTATTTATTTTGATTACTTACTAAAAATAACTAATTATAATTATCTTAGTTCAAACTCTATTACATTATGTTTGTTTATTGGCTTAAGAGGGAGACTAAATAATGTATTTGAGAATACCATACTTCTTTTGTTTGAGAAATACGTCCTAATACAATGCCTACACAAAGTGACCTAAATCGAGTTATACCATTAGAAGATAAAATAGCTTATAAAGAGGAAAGAGTTGATTTTCAACCTACGCTAGTCTGCCTAATTCATTTAAAGTTTGTGAGTACATAACATTTCTAATGCACTTTGAGGGTTAGTTATTGTCAGTTAATGACTGAAATGGAAAAATGTGATATATATATATATATCTATATAAATATATATGTATATATATATATATATATATAGACAGTATTGCCAATTGGGTTGGAGATCCGTGAAGAAATACCATGTGGCTACCAATGGGCGTCTTGATAGGGTTGGAAATCTCATCCAATGGGTTTTATCGAGATTTGTGGAACTAGTACCTCAACTCTAAGCTCAATTATACAGTCAAACCTCACTTTAGCACACATCCTTAGGACCGTAACACCAAATGTCCTATTTTGAGTACTACCCTATTTCAAACGCCAAAAATTCTAAATGTATTCGAAAGACCTTTATTGAGACGAAATATATTCGCCAAAGGGATGCGGTTTCAAAGAGTTTTGTGCACTCACTTCATTAGTTTTGCAGAAATTATCAAGTATTTCATGCATATTGGATTCAATTTTCATTTCCTTTAACAATCAATTCACAATTTTCAAAGTTAATATCATGATATGCATCATCACTTCCTTCAAGATCATTGTTGATTGAGGTCCCGTCTTTGATAACCGAGAATTATGCTTTTTGAAAGCAGTTCTTGTAGGTATCACTCGATACTTGTTCAATGCTGTTTTCAACAAATGATGTTTTCAATATGACATTAAAATTCTCAGAACAATGATCACCTGTCAAAGATTGTAGATACAGTTTAGCAGTTGGATTATTTCAATGCATATAGTGATGAAGCTGAAAAGTTTACAATAACCTCGTTAAGGTTTACAAATATAGTCACCTTAAGTTTTTCAGTGCACACTTTTTGATGTTTCTGCAGTATATAGTTTATAAATTTACTTTTATTTAAGCTACCTATATAAAATAAAATCAAGGGTTGTTTTAGCAAAAATGTCAAGGGCACAAAATAAGTCCCTATTTTGAGCATTACGCAACTGACGTTTGACTGTAACATCAATTAAAAAAGAAAATCAGAATACGACCTATCTATTCCATATTACTTGCCAATGACTTGAAGGAAATTGTTGTAATCACTGCTTCTCTGTCTCCAAAGAAACTTCCTCTCCATTAAGCCTCATTAATGTAGGATAAATAGCTTGTCAAATATAAAGATTTTCCAAGATTCTGACTTATTGCCTGAACAATCAGATTGTTTCCCAACAAATTAAAAAACAATGTGAATAATGATTTTGTGGATCACATTGAAACTGAAAGTGGTGAAAACTTTGCTGTATTAATTGTAATTTGAAAGAAATGCACCTTTTTGCATTTGTGGTTGGTAAATCTCTAGCATTGATTTTTCTGTAACATTTTGTAATTACAATTTTAAATTATCTGTGTTTTTAAAAAGAGGTCTGCAAAATTATTGTAGTATATTGTAATATAGTATTTATAAAATAAGTAAGTTAAATGAAAGCACAATTTTGAAAAAAATTTGGAGATGAATGGAATATCAGCAATTTTGAACGTCATGATTCTTAGCAAATTTATATTTTGAAAGTTGAATGATCTAAGCTGATGATTATGTTTCTATGTAAGAATTAAGTCGCACTTCTGTAGGCATATGATCTAAGCTTCTATCACATAAAAAATGAACTAAAGTGAGGTGATGTAAATCACATTTTCTTAAATTAACTTTAAAATATGATGAGTGAAAGTTCGAAGGCATTTTGACACATAAATCCATGTATGTGAATTAGAATGATTCAATAAAAAAAGTAAATGACTATTAAATCAATGCAAAAATTCAATAAATTTTAATTGAAATACAAATAATACATATAATTAACGGGGAATGTAAGCATAGTCTTAGGTTGATCTGTCTGAAATATCATAAAGTCTGAAACGTGTTAGTCGTTCATTGGAGTACAAAAAAACTTTAAATTAAAGTTACGTAGAGCGAAATTTTATTAGAAAAAATATGTAAATATCCTTATTTCAACAATGAAACAGTATTTTAAACATACTAAGCAAACATAATAGCGTCAAAAAACATATTATTTGTACATAGTTGTCAACAGAAACAATGCCTTAAAGTTTAAATTAACAAAGACAAAATGAAGGTCTATATAATATATATTAAAACTCGTATTAATATATATTTTGTTCCTACTGAATGGTATCAAAAGAAAATATATACTAAACCTAAGCCAAATTTTAAATTTAATAATAAATAATAAAGCTTACAAGAAAAATTTGTAAATATATATATATACAAATATAAAATAAAAAGAATGTTTATTAAAATAAAATGTCGTACCCATATTCATATTCCAATTAATACGACATCCCAATAATAATATTAGCAATTATGCTGTTATGAAATAGAAAATAAGCATATTTTTAAATTTTATTTGTTTTTGTAGATCAAGGCGCTAAATTTAAATTGATAACTAAAGGGTGATAGCTAGATGGCATTGAGCAAAGACAATAAAACGCAAAACAAACTCCATTCAATAACTACAAAACCATTACGACACAAACCGACGTCATTATGAAGGATGTTGTTTACTGGGGTGATAACCAAATTTGCGTGGGATAATTTGCCAAATTGTCAAAGGCAGAAAATCAATAAATAATCACATTTCAGTTAATTCCAATCAACCAATGAGTTCAGTGTAACACGTCAGCAGACGCAATGAAGCCCATAGTGAAGGCATTATCACCAAAGTGCAAGAAATCATTGAAACCAATGAGATAAATTGCGGGGAAGTTGGAGGTGTGTCACTTTTTGATTCGTTGATTTGTTAATGAAGTTCTTTGCTGCAGATCATATGTTTTGCGCTGAGCTCAATTTTTGTCACAAGACACCAAGTAAAAAAGATAGGAAAAGGTAAATGCGGTTGCAAAATTATGTGCCTGAATTTTGAGAAAAAGATGTTTGGCCACCAGATTGCGTCCTGTTCAACTAATATTTATGGGGCGTTTGTGAGCATTAAATCAATAAGGACTGCCATGAAGATATCGAGTCCTTGAAGTTGACGGTCTTACAAATATTGACCAATCTTAAAAGATATGTCGTGGCAACAACTTGAGAGATTTCATAATCATCTCGAAGCCGTGATAGAAAATGAAAGCGGGTTTTTAAATAAATTGAAACTAAGAACATATTTATGGAGTTGTTTCACATTTTGTTATCCCCTTTGCATTAAGTTTTTGTTGTGATTGTTTTAATGAGTTATTCTAAGTTTTGCAAATTTACCGCACGCATACTGTATATATATATATATATATATATATATATATAATATGAGTCAAAGCAATATATTTGCTAAACGATACAATTAAACTACAGACTAAATATAAAATACAGTGCTGGACATTAAAATGGCAACTCTGAATTTCGACATCTTACACTTATTTTCAATAAAAACCAATATTATGAGCAAGTTTTATTTTGTGTAAAAACCCCAAAAATGACTTTTATTTAAAAAAATTCGACTTCTATCAAAAGATATTAATAAAAATATGCCTTGTTGCCATTTCAACCAAAAATGGCAACACTTGCTCATAATATTGGTTTTTATTGAAAATAAGTATAAATTCAGAGTTGCCATTTTAATGTCCAGCACTGTATAAATAAAAATAATAACTTTGTGTGTGTCTATGTATGTGGTGAGCTCAGTGTAAAAAATCAATACATGTGTTTGCATATTTGTGTCTCCGATTGTATTTTGTCGATGTAAAAGTATAATTTTTAAATTTTTTCTATTTTTTTGTAATTTTCTTTTACTCTAATCTCATTTTCTAAATCATTCCAAATATTAGAGGTTTAAAATTAATGAATAAAGATGACCAATAATGTAATTGCGATAAACAAAATGCATGCAATAATTGAACTTAATAATCTGATCCTGAATTTCTGAGGTGGTATAAGTATTTAACGCCAGAAACTATTTTTGTAAATTTGTTAGGAGAAATTTATCAAATTATAAATCTTTGTCAATATCAACACCTAAATATGTAACATGATCAATTTGTTTTATTGGAACACTCCTAACAATTAATTCGATTTTGATAGGAATATAGAAAGCAAGGAGAAAGAGAAGATAGACAAATATAGGGAGTTGGCAGAGTAAATAGAAAGGCTGTGGAAATTGAAGAAAGTTAAAGTAGACCCGGTAGTAGTAGGAGCACTTGGAGCAGTAAGTAAGAAGCATAAGAAATACCTGTAGGAGTTGGGAGTACCAAAGTGGGGAGGAGCAGTAGCACAGACGGCAGCATTGTTAGGAAAAGCTAGAGTCATTAGGAAAGCTCTCAGACTCCCTGGGAACTGGTGAGTTCCCCGAGCTGAGAGGGATACCAGCATGAAGCTGTGAGAAGAAATGAAATAATAACAAAAGAATGTCTTAAGAAGAAAATAAAAATGAAATAAAATTTAAAAAATATAATAACATTAAACAGCACGATGTTAAAAGCATAACCTCTGGCCTGCATTTTAAACTTAGTTCAATGATATCCTTCGTAGTTGTTTATTTAATAAATGGTAATTGTTTGACTGTTAAACTGTAATAATAATTAGTGGTTCTCCAATTTTATGATGTCGTGATCTTAGTTGAATGTAAAAATTTTCTTCTCTTGCTTGGTGGTGATTCACAAAAAGTTCTGATTTTAGATGTCCATTTAAATATTCTTGTACTCAAATATTCCTTTAATTCCCTGTCATATGACTTGTTAGAATATTTTGAAGTACATCTTCCGTTTTATCTAATATAAATGTTTGAATGATTTTGGTCCTTTTTAATTTTTGCACACTATTCCAATTTTTTACTTTAACTTTCTTTCTTGATTTTCTATACAGGGAAGCTTTAAATATACATCAGTCTTGGATTCATCAATACTTATTTGTAAATTGGTTTCATTTGAAAATGATAAAATATAATATTTCTGGATTAATCTGTGCGGATAATCGTTGCATTCTAGAATAGTAAAAATTATCTGCAGAAGATTGATATTTGTAATTTGGGGACGCTATTTTTGTTTTATTAAGGCCTTGCTAGTATTAATTTTGTACAATATGTTGCAGTTTAAATGTTAGAGAATGTATAATTTGTTATTCTTTGATATGTCATTTTATCTATTGCTCACCATTTACTTAAATTGTGGATAGAAGTATAGAGAAATCAAGAAAATCTAATTTTTGGCCTTTTTGATGTTTCATGGTAAAGGAATTTCCGAAATAATACTATTAAGATTTTCGAGAAAGTCGTCCCACTCTTCGTTTTTCTTAAACATTGCAAAAAACTGTCTTCAACATATCTGGAATAACAATGTTCTCTTATTAGCAGTTCTTTATAATATTTATTGCAAAGTTTGCAATTGTGGACCTAATAATAATCCCATTAAATCCGTAGTTGATAGTATTGGTCTCATTGCTGGATTATTTGGTTCTTTATTTATTTTGGGGAGAGCATATTGTCAATGAGGCTGTAAATCCGTGCTTCTAAATATTTCGAAAACCTCTATGGTCATGTTTAGGGTTCTTTTACACTTCGACATGCTTTTCATTGAATTTTTCTATTTTTCTTATAATTTTTTTTCAATATTCAAAGTGTCTTATATCATGAATTTGCGTGGATCACTTAAGTTTGCTTCCATCTTAGTTACATCTGCTAATTTGTCCATCACTATAACTTCATTGCATTTTCTATATATATATATATATATA
>CABFPE010000044.1:1565705-1620129 GCA_900660155.1 Hofstenia miamia
GTTGCATGTTTAAACATTGTTACAACAAACACGCTCTAAGTGAAATTTGTCATCAAAAATATCACTTTGCCTAAATTCTAAAAATCAAGAATTCACACTTTGGTCTGAACAAATTGTCTAAAAAATTAATTTGCTCATTTTAGTTTTGTCAAAAATATTTCGTCGCTAGATGGCGTCCAATAGAATCACTTCATCTCCATGTGGTAAATAGTAATGGGGTGTTACGAGAACTTCAGGGTGTCCCATTGGGACGTCCTTGTACCCATCTTAACTACTGTCACTCATTTTGATACTTCAAAGCAAAAGCGAAGTTTTTAATTACATGACAATAAGTGTGGGGCAAGCCATCAGTGAAGAACATGCTATTGAGGTGAAACAGGATAAGCTGATTTGATTACCCGTTCACTGGGTTCTGGAAAACCTCAAATCAGAATACAAGAAAATTCTAAAGGATCTCATCAAGAGTGGGATAATTCAGGGAAGTAACAGTCCCTATGCTGCCCCCACAGTGTTTATTCGACAAGGAGAAAAATACAGGTTATGTATTGATTTTCGAAAATTAAACGATATCACGATCAAAGACGCTTATCCGCTGCCTCAAATCGAAGACCTTTTATAAGATGCTAGTAAATATAAGATTTTCTCCTGCCTGGATCTTTGCATAGCTTACTGGCAGGTGCTGATGCGTCAGTCCGACATTCAAAAGACCGCATTCATTACACCATATGGCCTATATGAATGGAAATATATGGCTTTCAGCTTATGTAATGCCCCTGCAACTTTTCAGCTTTATGTGACCAAAGTTCTGACCAACCAGTCCAATATTCTCAAACCCGGTATTTCGGCATATATTGACGACATCCTTGTCATGAGTAATACTTTTGATGAACATCTTGAAAAATTGAACCAGACTTTGGAACTGTTGCAGAAAGCCAGACTTAAGGTGAATGGAAATAAATGCTCTCTGGCACAACTTAAAGTTACGTTTCTTGGCAGAGTGATAGAACATGGAAGAATCTCAATCAAAACCAATGCTAAGCAATTTCTAGAGAAGATTGAGACACCCCGGAGCCGAAAAGATGTGCAGAGGTTAATGGGATTTCTAAATTACTACAGAATGTTTATCCCAGATTTGGCTGAAAAAACAAAATCTATAACTCAACTACTCAAGAAATCTCATGAGTTCAGATGGACTTGGACTGAACAGGAAGCTTTAGAAGGGATCAAAGTCGAGTTACAAAAAATACCTTCTCTGAATACCCCAGACTACAACAAAGATTTTATCGTGGACTGCGACGCAAGCACTGTAGCCATCAGCAGGGTACTCAGCCAGGAAATAAATGGAATCGAAAGCCCAGTGCAATATTTTAGCAGGAAACTACGAGCTGCTCAAAGGAATTACAGCGTGACCAAATGTGAAATGCTAGCACTAGTGGAGTCACTCAAAAAATTCCGATATTTCATCTTAGGCCAAAAGTTCATTGTACGCACGGATAACAGCGCGCTAGCCTGGCTCAAGAAATTTTCAGGGGATAAGTCTAACATAGTCGCCAGATGGATAGAGTACTTGAATGATTTTTCCTTTTCAATAAAACACCACCCTGGACGCTTACACTTGAACGCCAACTACTGGACAGCATTGCCAAGCTATGAAAGGGATTTAAAAAAGCCAGCTGGAGAGAAGATCCCATTCGCATTTATACCACACACAGAATATGAATTGATTCCTGAAATAAATGCTGATCAAAATGGGAAAGAAATCCTACCAATCTTAATCCGCGAAGAAATATCTGAAGAAGAGATTATTAAACATCAGCAAAATGATCTCACACTCTCTGATATTATGAAAAGGATGAAGGACCCCTTCCATCCCCTCTCACCGACCACTATTAGATATTGCAATTGCTACAACTGGAAAATGACAGAAAACAGACTACTATATGTGAAGAGTTGAAATAATCACCTTGTGATTCCAGAATATTTCAAAAGAGACTTGGTAAGGAGGGTTCACGAATGGGGTCATTTAGGGATCATCCACACTGAGAAGACCTTTAACTCTCGTTATGTTACTATTGGCATTTGAGCAGTGGTGCAGGATGTAATAGACAAATGTGGGAAGTGTTTACTAAACAACTCCTCTCATTTCCCTGAACACAGGGCTGAATTGGAGTGTCACACAGCCAATACCCCAAATGAGATCATACATATGGACTTGGAACAATGGGAAGGTGAACTAGCAATGGAAATGGTGATGGCCACTCAACGTATAGTCTCAGGTCCTACTCTCCACCTACTGCCACCAAATTAATTTGAGCAAAGGGGGGCATGTAGAGTCACTCAGGGAAACTTTAGTGATTATTATTGATTATTATCTATTGTTGTAATAACGTCATGATGAAGTAAAAGTTATTTTGAGCTTAAGTTTACGAAATCTAGTTATGTCCCCTTGATGGTGCTAAACGTGTTGCTCAAATTGAATTTGATTTGCGAGGGAAACAATAACATGAATAGCTAATGATTAACTGTGATTGTAAACTAAGACAGGTAGTTATTTATTATTTTGAAAGTGTATAAATTGAGAAACACTGTTGAGAAAGGTCATAAGATTTTATCTAGCTTCAATTACTGTTCACTTTTCTCTCCATTATTTTGTTTAGTATTATTTTTATTATGAAAATAATTGCTTAAGCTTGGTGACAATTTGGGAGTGCTTTCTTAAAGTACAGGGCGACACGTAGCTCCTGGCAATCGACAGATCTTCCCAGCCCAAATTGTGGACTCATTAAGTTATGGCTACGGATATGGCTAAGGAAATAATAAATCTCTTGTTCAATGTTCAACACGTACATGCACTTATATTTTATGACACTGTGATGATACCATGCCATTGGCTAACACGAATGTCTGGTAATTACAGACTATTATTTAGTGAGCTGAGAACTAACAATGAAAATGAGATGTTTATTTTGTTTATGAGATAGAAATTAATAAGTGAGACAAATAGGGTAGCACCATGCACTAAGTCGAGCACTAAACTGTTCATGAAGACTTCGCTTCGGCTGGAAGCCATGTGAGTTGGTCATCTTGGAGTTACCTAAAGTATCGATTACTTGGATGAATTACCAATGTTTATATTAGTATTGTTTTCTCTTTATCTGCTTTCCCCAGGAATCAGAGCTGTTGTATTTCTATGCTAAACCTTCTGCAGAGTCAAATAGTTTTCTATTATAATTACAGCTCACAATTCTACACTATGAGCAATTTATTCTTCTACACCATTTAGAGAAAACTGCAGTAATGACCTCTATTATAAGGAAGAAGTTACAGTTAAAGAAGATGCCATACCACAAAATGCTAGAGTTGTTTTCTTGCTTGACTGTGATTAAAAAACAGTTGCTATCAGTGGCTACTTTGGTCCAATGAAAGACAGAAGAATCAATCAATGCAATAAACTGTGAAACTTCAAAGAGCAATATGGCTTAATAATTTAGACATGCTAGCTATAACATCAAATATCAAAAAATTCCAACTTTTCCTGATTGACTGTAAATTCTGTGTTTCTATATGTTGTGGTCAGGGTTACTGTACCAGTAATTGGACTGAATGGTAGATGATACCAGGTCTGCACCTTACTCCTGAATTTGCACTATTAAGGTCAGCTCTTGATTTATGCCCAGTAATGGATACAGAAATGCTGCATACAATGCTGTTTAGAGCTAATGGTTCTATTTGGATGTACTTTTGGGCTATATATTCAGCCACTGCAGACCTTGCATCAATTGGAATGCATACATTAGGTAATTAGCTAAATATATGATTCTACTTTGCTAAATATGTATTATCAATTGACATGTTTCCTTGTAAATCTGGATTAAGATTTGTGTAAGTGTATAACAAACTATATTAAATCTATAATTATTATCTACCTGATTAACAATTACAAATTGTTCTCACTTTGAATATCATCAATTCCCTTAATTTTACAAATAAAATATGTTTAGCACAAATTGCTTAGTATTTTGTGCAAAGTGTTTATTTCTAATTTTGATGATATGATTTTTTATTTCAATTGTACTTTGCGTTATTACAACCACAAGAACAAGCACAACAGCAAGACTTTATTCACCTTTACAGCAGTTAAAAACAGACAAAATTTAATAACAAAATACTTTAGCAAACAATAAATATTAATAAGCACTGAAAGAGCATTTACAATATTTAGGAAAACAACACAGATTATCAAAATTAAGATGCTGAACAAAAAAAGACAAGATTAAGAAGTAGAGAGAGAGGACTTGAATTTTGAAGAAGATAAGAAAAGTTCTAAGTGATCAGTAATCAGGTAATTAGCAATAGGAATAATGTGATTGAAGAAAGAATTTTGTGAGCAAGCTTTGCAGGTGTGAGGTTGATGAAAGATAACAGATGAATGAGAACATGTAAAATGAGAAAGAACTAATTTTAATCATAGAAAGAACTAATGTAATCATAGGGATCAAGTTCATATTCTTCTTACTATAGAGTAGCAGAAAAGAAGATCAAGAACTTAAAGCTGAAGAACAAGACATAATAAATTAAGAGACAGTAGGGCCAATTTGAAAAGGGTTTACTTTCAGTTTATCAAGGAAATTACTTCATGATATTACTGCTTATAAAAAAATTCTTGCTTTTTCAATGTGCCTAGCTTTCAAATTTACAAATCTTGGGCAGCATGCAACTTCACTGAAATCATGTACTCTGATAAAAATGTTGCTAGAACATTGTAGAGTTACTTGGGGACTTCTTGCAAATTTTATTGTGATTTCTATTTTATTCTTATTTTGTAATTCATGTGATTACTTCACCTTGATGTCATCTCCTTATTTTTGAGCTTATTTTAAGATGCTATAATTATGTCCCCTCAAGACTGTGATATGTGTGTTTTGTTGCTCAATTGAATTTACAAGGGAAACAAGATTGTATGATTTTGTGAGTTGTAAACAAGGGCAGGTAATAATTTGAAACTATGTATAAATAGAGCACAAAATGCAGCAAACAAGCAATAGAGTTTATCTTACCTCAACTGTGTTCAACTCTCTAAAACATATACATTTTTCTTATTCAAAATATTTTATGATAATGATTGTCTAAGTCACAGCAACAATTTGGGAGTTACTGTTAACTGCAAACTGATTCAACTCATGGCTTTCAGACAGTTAGTAGCCCAAATCATGGACTGTATTAGGTTATGGCTACATATAGGAAAGATAAGACATTTGTTTGATTCCAAAATGCACTAATAGCATTATTACACTGTGATGATATTATACTGTTGGTTAACATGAATGCACATCAATTATGTGCTATTTAATAATAATTGCTCATTTAATTTGCAAGGGAAACAAGCTAACTTTTGTAAAATGGTAAATATTTACCTTTTCTTGTAATAAATAGGGAGCTCAATTGTAATCAAATGTCAAATAAATTTTGTTCTCACTGGATAACATTTGCTCTTTTATTATTTTATTATTTACTAATTTTTTTAGGTTTGGTATGAATTTTATAATAATGCAATTGTATGATCTGGTGATAATGTGGGAGGACCTCCACTGTGCCTGAGGCAATAACTCACTCCATGACAGATGTGAGTCCATATTGTGGTCACTTTAGACTATGTATAGGCATAGGAAATAAAAAAACTACTACATCTATCAATTGAACATGCACAAACTATCACACAATATGAATATACTATGCCATTGGCAAACACTAATACTTGGTAACTACATGTTTATTACTATCTTATTACATGAGCTAAGTAGATAAACCCAGAGACAAATTATTTGTATTGAGCTAGAAATTACAACTTGAGACACACAATTAGCATCTTGGATTTGTAAGGATGGATTCTAAAGGCTTGGCTTCAGCAAGATGCTGTGTGAATTTGTTGCTACTTTAACCATCTTGGAATTACTATTTTCTACAATGAAATTGGCGAATTACAGATCTTCATTTGTTTTGTTAGAGAGTGAGTTGCTCTCAGGGATGGTAATCTTCTGCAACCTTCATACCACTTGAGCTGCTAGAATCACCCTGTGATTCTACAATAGTGAGCTGAGAGATAAGAACTACATTGAGACTTTTTTATTTGTAATGAGCTAGAAAATAAAAAATGAGACAAATAGGATAGCACTGCACACTCAAATCAAGAACTACCTTAACCTCAGGTAGCACTTTGGCTGGAAGCTCTATGATTTGGTCATCCTGGATGTTTTCTCAAACAGTTACAAGTTACAATGGATGAATTACCCATGTTTGTTAGATCTATTATTGTTATTTCATTAGAATTGTGGCTGCTCTATTGAGGTCACTTTTGCAACCTTCTGCCAATTCAATTAGTTCCTTAGTAACACCACTATACTCCCCAGCCACCAATTCTACAAAGAAAACAATATCCAATGTACTGTGAATTACTCATTACTATACTAACTCAGGTGGTGAATTTCAAAATCTACTGACATTTGGTCAGGTCAACATCCCAGATAACAATTTAAAGTCATAACAACATTGTTTTGTGTTGCAATGTGGTTGTCTTATGTATCAAAAAAAAGTTATTTTAACATTGAAAATAGTACCATTTCATTAGTCAAAACAAAATTGCTTCAACAATGTCACATTAGGTTGCTTTTTGGTTGTTTTTTATGAATAGAAAAGCAATATTTTGAATTTGTAACAACTTTGTTTAATGTTGTCCATGATTGTTTTAGCATTACATTTATATGTATTTCATCACATTTATATTATTACTTTGTTCAAACTTTGCTGTTTAAAGAAACACAATCCCAACAAATGGCAAAACAATATCTTTGAGGTACTGTGAAGCACATTCAAATTAAACATTTTTTATAAATTTGAATGGATGTCTTGTTTATAAATGATAACAATAAGCTGAATTTAAAATTTTAATATTTAGTACAATTTTGAAATTGTATTTTCTTAAATCAAGAAAAATCTCTACTGCTCAAATGTAACTCTTTTATATAACAGTTAATTTCAAGGTGTCCAAATATTAATGAATAAAGTATTTTGAAAATCCAGTTTCCAAGTATATTATAATTTTTCACAAATTTAAAATTTTAAAAAAGCTTTTCACAATTCCCTTCTTTATATTAATAGGATCTAGTAATTAACATAATGAAGTCAGCTGAATCCTAGATTATTTCAGTGATATTCCTTGAACATGATTTACCTTGTAAGTCAATCAAATTGGAGACAACAATTTTTAAAATATGTATTATAAACTTTCAATGCTAAAATGGAATAAAAATATTAATTATAGTTATATATATTAAATAACTTTGCTTAAAATTTTCTAAATCATTAAAAAATTTGGTGAGCAGTAGTGTAATGGTAACACTCCTACATTTGTAGAGGAATGTTAGTTCAATTCTAGCCTGTTCATGTTAAATTAGTAAAATAGAATGCTATATTTATGAAGATGGTTTATTAAAGACTAAAATAATTCAAAACAAAACTTTCTATTGTACAGCATATTTAAACCATTTTATGCATTTGAAATCATGAATTGTTAATTTAGATACAAATGGCTCCAACTTTTATGATAATTCTTAAAATTTCCTTATTTTAATTTATATAATTAAGATTAAATCTAGAAATTATATGCTAACTTCATATTTGCAATGCAACAATGAGGAAGAGTTGGGCTCTTCTATGATACCCCAACCTTTGAGTGGATAATAAGATTTGTATCTGTGGACCAGGAATCCTCTGTAATATATAATAGTTATTCTCCATAACAGATAGACTCAGTAGGATTTAAATCTATATTTTTCCATCTACCCAGATAACAATTTAAGGGCTAAACAACGTTGTTTTGGTTGTTATGTGGTTGTTTTATGTGTCAAAAACAATGTTGTTTTAATGTTGAAATGGTACCATTTCATTGGTCAAAACAACGTTGCTTCAACAACATCACATTAGGTTGCTTTTTGGTTATTTTTTATGAATGAAACAGCTATATTTTGAGGGTGTAACAATGTTGTTTTATGTTGTCACATTATTGTTTTAGAATTACTTTCATATGCAAAATAAATTTTTATATTTCTAAGCTGTTCAAACATTATTGTTAAAACAAACAAGCCCAACAAAGGCCAGACCTCTATCTTTGAGATACTGTCAAGCATATTCAATACAAACATTTGCTAAAGCTGTAAATGAATGTCTTGTATATAAATGATAACAATGAGCATAAAAATCTGCCAAATTTAACTCAAATTTAAAAATCTAAAATTAAGAACAATTTTGAAATAGTACTTTCTTAAGTCTTGAAAAATCTCTTCAGCTCAATTGTAACTTATGTTATTTAACAGTCAATATCAAGGTGTCCAAATATTCATGAATAAATTATTTTGAAAATTCACTTAACTGGTACATTATAATTGTTCACAAATTAAAAATTTCAAAAAATGGTTTTGCAAATCCTTTTTTATATAAAATGATCTAGTAGTAAAATAACAAAGTGAGTTTTATTTGTAAGCATCTGCTCACTGATTATTTATTACTAAAGTTGTTATTATGATGTTAGTGGTTGCTGCCACAACCAAAAGAATGAAACAACTATAAACAATGCAAAAACAATCAAAATTGCTATCTGGGTAACAGATAGCTGTGTTTAACTTACACTCACTAAGTATTTTCCATCTGCTTTCATGGATTTATCACATGACACCAATACATTCTGAAATTGTATATATACATTATTAAGAACAGTGATTGTCTTCAAAGAATTTAAACTATTATCCATGTTCAGAGATTCAAACAATTTAAGAAGAGTATTCTTCACTTGCAGACAATTAAATAATTGGCATGAGTACATATTATGTTCATCAGACAGTTTGCCAACATGCTTCTAAAAGTTCCAGTTTCTGAAATATCTATGGAAAGGGCTTCTTATGCAATAACCTTATGAGGAAATCTGAGTGCTGAAAGTTTTGACAAATCTTTCTTCATTTGAAGTAATTTTGAAATAATTTTGAAGATGCTATGCCCTAAACAGGAAGCCAAATTAACTCTAATGTAGAGAATTGGTGTGAATTGTGCTAGGAAAATTGAATATATGTAATATCATTTCATGTCCTTAATTCCAGCTAATACAGCTAAATCTTAATGGATGCTGTATGCACCAAGTTTTGCTGTGTTCAGAAAATTTTTCATCCCTGTTTATCAAATAGACCAGAAGAAATGCCACTGCTCACTGTCTGTCCATTAAAATCAAATATGCATTCATGACCATCAACACCCTGATGTGTACAAATGTAATCAGTAGGTCTGGGACTAAGTAAAGAGACATTGATATTACTCAGTAACAAACATGGGAGGCTGACTTTACTAGGACGGCTTAGGTGCTTACATTGAAAAGGCATTTCATAAAAAATATGTTTAGATTTATGAATCAATTTTATGTTTGCCATTATTAATAAAAACTTCTAAAGGTTTGTTTGTGCTTCCTCCATGTGCTTTGATTTGAAACTTGTTTTGAGTATTTTAATTGAACAATAGGTGAACAGTTGTGAAATGGTATCACAAATATATTGAAAGATATATATGTTTGTTTACAAAGGCTGAACATCTATTTTCTATTGGAATGAGTGTGCTGCATTTTGTTTCTAAGAACAAGTTTTTATATACCAGATTTTACCAAGGGGTAACAATTTCTTCATAGAATTAGTTTTTACATTTTATTTCAACCCCACCATCAATTTTCACAAGCAGCTGGTAAAAGTACAAGACTGGTTTATGCAAAAAGTCTATGAACATCCAAATATTGGGATTTGAAGGCAGAGCATGTGACAACAAAAAGTGCCATCACTTTAAATTGTTGTTTGTATTTAATGTGATTTGATATTCACCACAGTGATGGCTTAAATGATTCCAACCAAATTGAATTAAAGAAACAAACTCTGTCAAATTATAAAATATTTTCCAAAATATATGAAATAAGGCACAAGTGATCCCCATTCTTCACTATCCAGAAGAGCAACTTCAATTACTTGAAAGGTTGGAATGATTTTTTTAGAGGAGGAAATGCCAAAGCCATCATAAATGTACTATGTGTCAAAATGATGGAATGCTTCAAAATAGAACAATAAATCCTACTCAATTGACAGCATTTATTTTGCATTGGTAAAAATGAAAATAACATCTTTGTACATTGCAATTACAGAATGCTAAAGAAACATTATAAATATAGGCACTTTATTCAACAACATACATGTAAAATATTACTTTTTTGCCAAAGCAATATTCATGTTGAAAATGGACGATATAAACTCTTGTTGATGTCAATTTTGGTCGAGCTTATTCGAGTTCGAGTTCTTAACATTCCGAGTACTCGAAAACCCTGGTTAAGAACTCATTCGGAAAAACGGCATCACTTAATTTGTTCCAACGTAAAATGTTCCAAAATGTCCCTTTAATGTGCATTTATAGACATTTCATATTAAAGCAAAATTAACCAATGTGGTAAATTAGATATTGAATTGAAGATTCTGAGAATGGGATTAATTTAGCATTAAATTTCACGTTGATAATAAATTTGTTAGAGCTTTCGTGAACCATTGTGTTATTGTTTAGTAATCTATACTGTTTGCGGTAATAAACTTGAAATAGATCGTAACTTAAATAGCAGCTACGTTAACTTCCATTATTAATAAATTGTCTTTTAGTAGTAGTTGCGGTTTTCATTGTATTGTCAATATTAATGTGAATTTTAATTTTAGCATTTATTTATTTACTTGAAGATTCGTAGTGTAAATAACACAGCCATACTTATGTATGGAAATAGTAGGTCAGACTCCTACCGAATCTCCGTAAACGTTAAATAATTCGGATGTTACAAACGCTGTAAATATATTTTTATAGTTACTGTTTGTTTGCATTATATGTAAGACAAAATTATTTAAATTCATATTAACAAATAAAGCGAAATTATGTTATAGACAATATTGCTTTACTAGCGCAATTTTCGTGTTTTTCAATATTTATGGAATAATTTTTAACTGAACAAATCTACCTTATTCATATGAGATTAAATATTTCGAATGCCACAAACTGTTGTATGATATTAATATTCATTTGCGTTCTACATGCTATTTTAACAATAAACTGTCAATTAACATTAAATTTACCTTTTAATGTTGAAATACAATTAAGCCCGAGCATATGTCAATGAAAAACCATATAAGGTTCTTCAAGGATACACACTAGGATGGATGCATTTCCCGTCGTCAGTTTGTAATCAATTACGATACTCTACAAGACATATTTTAAGTAGTAGTGTTCATTCATAAACAGAAACTTGATTTCGATTCCATAATTAAACAATTAGAAGATAACCGCTAAAATTAAAATGAATAACTATGAATTGTAGCTTTTCAGTGCATTATAAATTAAATTTCTTTAATTGCTTTTTATTTTCGATCGCTAACATTGTAAATCTAAATCAGCTAACAGAGAAATTTCGTTAAATTAGCAGTAGCAACTCTCAAATCAATTTTTCTCGATCTAAATTCCAAAACCAATTTTCTCAGAAACGTCAATATCTAATTTAACATGGTTATTAATTTTGCATTAGTATGAAATGTCCACAAATTTACGTTAAAGGGACAAATTGGAACATTTTACGTTGGAACAAATTATAGCGCACCGGAAAAACTCGGAACAGAAATCATTAAAACTCGAATTCGATCGAAAATACCGTAAAAATTAAATTATTTATTAGCTTAGGAAATTCGGAATTAAATAAATATCGATCGAACTCGGAATTTTCTTCAAAAATTACTCGAATTCCGACCAAAAAACTCGAACTCGACTCGCAAATCCTGCAACTGACTAACTGCATTCTTGCAAATTTGTTAAACTTATAAAACTAGTTTCGTTTCGTGGGTGCTAGCTAAGTATGGCTAAGTGACAAAGTGTTCTAAAAATCAAGTTCTTCTTAAGTACACTATATTGTATAAGTTAGTTTATACTTACAATATATATTTCTATTTAAATGTGTTCTAAAATAAACTTCATTTCACTGTTGGTACAAAATTAAGATATTTTTGTGATCAATCTAGAATGCATATTCCATCAATTTAAGGTTACTGATTTCCAATATCACTTCCATTCTGGATAATATTTCAAAATTTCGTTAGAAAGGGCTGTTTCATAAATAATGTTAATTATAACGTTGGAGGCAGAATTTTTTTACAGAGAAACGAAATGAATATATTTTATATTGAAATTGCAAAAGCACTTCTGCTAGCATTGATGAAATGCTTTTTGCTGTCATGTCACTGCTCAAATCATCTCATTTTTAGATAAGCTTTTCTTAATGTCAAATACCTCAAATTTGAACCAGATAGGCTCATTCAAATGACATCCAACATAATGTTGCAGTAGTAGAAACTTTTGTTGAAATATATACACAAAAATGCCCAGTCTTACACAATCAAGTATATAAAAACTTAAAAATTTAGCACCTTAGTGACATGGGATGAAGTGAGATTTAAGGTTCTCAAGAATGTGCAAGTCATAGCCATTTTTTCAGATAGCAAATGGTGTAGTATATGATTCTTACTTTCTCAGCTTCTAAAAAAACTTTTCTTCAATACTTGCTTTTTCCGTGATTGGAGTATCCACCAGGGTAGAAAATATCTCAATTGCTCGCTTTCTTACTCTCTAATGAGTGGTTCAAATACTTCGGTAATTACATACGTACGAAGCTGATATGCAAATTCCAAGAAAGGATAGTTTATTGCTGCGTAGAGGACTAATAGATTCGTTGGACCCAATGTTTTTCCCTATTGTTAGAATTTTGGGTTGCTCCACATTTAGAACGCTTCCATTTCTCTGAAACCAATTTGTAATATTATATTATTCCTTGTTATATTTAGATTTTTCAGGTTTCACAACAAAAGCCATTACGATTATATTATCAGCATACTTTACAGTCCGATTTGCAGTTTTCCAAAGATTATTT
Organism: Hofstenia miamia; assembly: GCA_900660155.1. Classification (NCBI taxonomy): domain Eukaryota; kingdom Metazoa; phylum Xenacoelomorpha; order Acoela; family Hofsteniidae; genus Hofstenia; species Hofstenia miamia. The sequence continues at coordinate 1,578,730 of CABFPE010000044.1, forward strand.
AGAATGATAAATTGATAAATAGTTTTGCATCCATGTCACTAAGTTATAAAAGGTGCTGTAGTGATATTTGTATGCAATTCGTCATCAACTTTACATAAGACGGGTGTTATTGACTCATTTGCAAATTTTCCATCAATTTGCTGTGAATAAAAATAGTGACACCGGTCTGTAAGATTTCATATCAGATTTTAGAAAGGAATTGACTTATGCCAGTTTTCACTGGCTTCTCATGGACAGAGCAGTTATGTGGCACAGAGGCTCACATAGATACAAAGCACCTTCCTTGTACAAACGTATCAGTATACCATCACTTTCCGTAATTTTTCTATGGTCCAAGCTATTTAACCTTTTTACTTCTTTCATATTCCTCCACAAAATGATACCACTCGAGTATATTTTAACAGCTTTCCAAATTTATGAGCTATTTTTATTAATCGCAATAATTGGGTTCCATCACAAATAACTGTGCAATATTGTTCAAGTCTTTCAGTATATTATTTGACTAATTAAATGCTGCTAGCAGATCATTTTTCTTGTTTCCCTTTTATATTGTTAGCAATACTCCACAGTTGCTTACTAACAGTTTTTGCTTTTGACTAATGTTGCTTTGAATTTTTTGTCAATGTTTTCAGCAGCATATTAGTTTTTTTAACAGTTTTGGGTCGTTTGCATCAGCAATTTAATGACAGGGATACACTTCGGTTAGATAAACCCAGGAAGTAGGAATGTTGTCCATAGCTGTTCTTAGATAACCATACATTTTTGAAACTTTTTCATTATTGCCTTCAAGGTAATTCAAGCAGGAAAAGTATATATGACTTAGCGATTCAAGAAATCCATTTATGTGACTCTTCTGCAAATTTTAATGGATACATAGCTCTTGTTCTTTTTCATATAGCATACCTTGCGTGTGATTTTCCGAAAAGACTCATCAGCATCACTTCCGCATAATACTCGCAAATTGATTCAGATATTAGCAGCATATCTGCGACCGCCTTTTATGTGTTGATTTTATTTTGTGGTCCATAAGTCCCAAATGCTTGTGAAATTGGCATTAAAATCGCCTGTATATAAAATTGTATTAATTGCCATCTCATCTATCAAAAGTATTAATCAGGAAGTCATGAACTCTCAAATTTTCATTTGTATTCAAATGCTGCGGTGTGACAAAGTGACAATTTCTGAAACTTAATTGTGTCAAGAATACGTTCTATATCAATTCTCTTTGACACGCCCATTTCATTCCTCGCCCTCGTGCTTCAAGAAATCTCTGCTGTCTTTCTTTATTTCTGATCGGTTCTTTCGCTTTTCTTAGTCATCCGTCTGCTGTGATCTTCCTTGTTGAGGAAAAATCTGATTTTTATTTATTTGTATTGTTTTGCCTTCACTTGCCTAATAGTCTTTTACTATTGTTATTTTTATTATTATTGAGAACATGTGCACTCCGGAGTGATTTATTTGCTTTAATTTATAAAAAAAACATTTTTTTAAATAAACTGTCAGATTTAATAATCAAGCACTTTATATGATTCTTGAGCAAGGTTTTAATATCTATTACTTTAGTTTATTTAGTTCAATTTTGTCAACTAACTAAACCTAATATGTCGTTTGCTAATTATTATACACTAATTTTTTGTAGAATTGCAAAAATTTCAGTTTTATTAAAATAAATTTTGCACATCATTAATCAGATATTGTTATTCTGTTTTAGAAATAATTTACGTCAGGGTTTTCGAGTCGAGTTCGAGTTTTACGTTTCGAGTTCGAGTAATTTTTTAAAGAAACTTGTTTGATCGAGTTTTTAGGCTAAAAAACATTTATTTTACAAAAATCCCGATTGATTAAGAGATTGAAATTTAAAATAATTTAATTTTTAAGGTATTTTCTAGTGGATTTTCGATCGAGTTTACGTTAGAACAGGAAATGTGTAAATTTTTTAGCAAAGCAAGAATTCTAAAATTTATAATTCAAACATTTTTAATGAAAATTTCACTTTGGCTATTTTGGCAAGAGATGTAGTAAATTAGAAGTATTAAGAATTTCGTTAATATAGTACAAGGTTAGGATCAAAATTTTAGAATTTGTGTCTTAATCTTTACAACAATTAGTTTTTAAATTTAATACTCTTTTAAATGTTATGATCATTTTTCATTAAATATGATGCTTATATCGCTTATGTTTTTAAATTGATATTCTTTGATGCAGCCCTTTTTCAATAATGATCTCACAATAAATTGAGATTTTGCGAACTCAACTTATTGCTTAAACAGTGCTTGGTTTCCTGCGCAGTGATAACCCGCATTCCAATGTTTTTAATAGTATGGAGTAATCAATATAGATTGTTCATAGCGTGGAAATACACTCGTTTTTTTTAGAATTACATAAATAATGATTCTTAATGGATCAAACAATATATTCCTAAAACATTCTTACATGATTTCAGCAGTTCAAATAGTATTTATAAGAGCGAATCGGAAATATCATATGTTGAACTTGAACGGTCAAAACTTAAGAACGTTAGAATAGGTGAAAAATATTGTTGGTGTAATACACGCAAAAACCGGAAATTTACGAGCATCTCTTTATATGAGATATTCAGAAATCTCTGAATTCATATTTTAAGCACATTGTTAAATAATTCTAAAACGTTGAGCATTTTGAGCGCCTTGTGAATGAAATCTTATTAGACAAGTGAAAATTCGGAAAAATTTGCGTTTAAAGTTGGAGCACAGAAAATTTTAATTTTTCACAAATTTAATTATTCAAGAAATTACAAACAAATTGTTTAAATATCAAATAATTTATAACTTATAAGTTTCTGCATATTCCAATAACTTATTCAAAAATGTTGCATTATGAGCAATATTTCTTGGCTCAATCTTTCTCCACCGGCGAGATGTTTTTGTAATTTTTTCATAGATATTCATAATGAAATAACTCAAATATAAAGTCGTTGTACTATTTTGCCAACTAAAATCGTTCGTTTATCATACCCTTCCCAACCTTTGTGTAAAACTAAATAAATGACTAAATTTGTTCATGAGGCATACCAAATCAACAACAACAAAAGTTTTTCGTTCAGACGACAAAAATTGGTGATAAAAATTGTTCGGGTGACAAAAGTTCTTCGTGTAGCATGGGCTTTAGTCAATATTGCGAGGTTTTACCCGAACATTTACCAATCACCTAATTCAAATATACGAATTGAAAAGAGTTTACTATTTTGAAGAAATTGAATAAGAAAATTTTTGTAAATTGTGACCCTGTACAAAGGGACAGCTTTAATTCCCATCAATTTCAAAAAACAGTATATAATTACAATGGAATTAATTAGAATATGCAAACAATTAAGAATTTATATTAACAATTAACAAACCCTGGAGTACTCTGAACTACTTAATTGTGTAAGTAACATAGAAAATGCCAGCCAACTTGCTGAATATGAGAGAGGTGTATTACAACACTGAAAATGAAAGTAAAAGCACAAGAGAAATTGCAAAAATTCAATGATTTATGGCACCAACTATGTTACAAAATCCTACAAATATAACAGACCCAAGATTCCGCAAGCTTGTGCGTGCATGTGGAAGTGGAAATTCCTGTGGCAACAAATTGAAAACTGAGTTTCAACTTAATGTTTTGCGTAGTACAATTCGTCAAACTCTTTGAAATATGTAAAGAGAAGCAAATTGTCAAAGCTTACCAATGCAAATGTGGAATTCCCTTAACCCTTGTACTATATTTCTATTGTTAGATGCGATAAAATTGCCTTGATGGGTCAGACGGCAATATGAATCATTTTTCAGGCGTCAGGACGGTGGTTGGAGGTGTGATGGGCTACGGGAGTATTTTCAGTCCTAGCAAAAACTGAATTACATTTCCTTGATGAAACGCAAGACTCCGAATGTTACGTATTTACGTTAAGATAATATTTCCTAACTGTACTGACTTTGTATTTTTTTTACTTGAATCCAATTGAAAATCTTTGGTATAACCTTGCAAAATGTGTATATGCTGATGGTAAGCAATTTAAATTTGTTGAGAAGCCGAAGTTAAACATTTTGGAGGAGTGGAAGAAAATATCCACAAAATACAGATGCATTTTTAAGATAGTTTAAATCAGTTGCATTCTATAATCTTTTGCACAGGGTCAATTTACAAAAAATATGTATTGGCTTCTTACTCAATTTTGTTTGCAAGCAGTATCATCAACATCTTTATAAGGAAGTTTTTATAATACTCTATTTTTGCTTAAATTAATTTGCAACTTCTACGAAAGGCAATTAATTTTAATTGGTCCGCACACATATTGCAGCGATAGATTATCAAAAGTTCATAAACCAATACATCAGACTAACGGCAAATATCTGGTGGAATTTCGGTTTTATGGTTAACATTAATTGTGTTCTATGTCTTGTGCAACTTTATGTGATAATTATTTTCTGTCAATAAATTTATGATGCTTGACTTGTATTAATATTTTTTGTGCATAATCATCTGGCAAAACATCCAAAATGATATTTTAGCAATGGTGCTTCGTTAAATAAACTATGCTTCACAACGACAATGACAACGAAAAGCAATTAAAGTAAATTAATTAATTAATCATTGCGTTGCGCGTAAAGGAATTTTGCCTCCCTGTGAGGTTGCTTAGGCACTTTTACTAAAGTACATAAGTAGCAATATTTATACAGATTTATACAGAATAGATAATGTAATTCTTTTTCTATCCGTTTTAACCCTATTCTTCACCTATTCTTCACAATGGGGGGATAAATCCCCCTCCATGTAAATTTTTATTAATAACTTTTTTTAATTTAAATTTGAGAGATTGGCTGAACTTTTCATTGCATTAAATTTAGTTTTACACATTCTGTGAAAATTTTAGGGCGACTGCTTTTTTGTCCAATTCCCTTGTTCTGTCGATTTATAATGTTAATATCATCAATTTCTAGAAGATGTATACATAGTAGAGCAGTAGCATAACGTTTAGTCACTGAATATATTTACAAGCGTTTACAATAATATACATTTAACAGTGTTTACACTTCCCCTCAATTTGTTCTCTTTGAATCTGATTTGGACCATAGTTCTTGCCAACGTTGTTTACGTTGTTTAAAAAATCTTAAAAATCACGTTGTTTAAATATTTCGAGTAAGCTAAGAAAAAAAACTTATTACTTGCCACATTTATTATTTCAATATCGTGTATTCATTAGAATATTCAAAAGTGTTTACAATGCTTCTTTCAACTTCGTCATTGTCCGAGTTGCTCATCCCCCAGACCCCCAACCCCCACCCTACTCCGCCAACTGCACCACCGTTGGAACCGGTTGGGTTCGACCTACGGGTTGGGTCAAGATATTTGAACCATTAAAATGGTTTAGGTTTTTTAAGGACAAATCGACGCAGTGAAATCAATTATTGTTCTCAGGGAAGTGATGAACAACAATTTATATTAATGAATTTGTACGACAATCTGTTTCTTTATTAACTAAATTGTTTTTTAAATATATTCATCTCTGTACTCATACATAAGATACTACAAAACTCAGTTGGGAGCTAATCAATTTTGGAAAGTAAGATATATTTCACATCGGTTGTATACAGTTCAGGTTGATATCCGTAAAACCCACACAGATCGCCCGGCCGGATGTTGTTCTACGTTGCTTAAAAATTCACTGAATATCTCATTGTTTCACGTTCTTTAAATCCACGTTACCACAAACTAATAGTTTTGTTGATTCACCGGCTTGCATTTCTTTCATTTGCAGCTAGTTTTACTGACTGTGGTCACTATTAAAAAATTCTCGCGCAAATGTGCTACTTGCTCCAATTTATCTTTATCGCTGTATGATCATTGGATTTTCAGTTAGAAGTTTTGCCTCAAATTGTCACTATACGCATGTAGCATGAATGTCATGACACTTTTAAAAATATTTATTAACATTAATGCTTCTTTTAGGCTTAAAGCTATTGTCATATATCCGGCTTGTTGATAATACATCCGTTTTCTGTTTTGATTATTTCCATGCCATCTTAGGCAGGTCATTGAAATGCAGCTTTTATCCTTACTCCTGATTCTTCTATCACATTGTCATTAACCTGATTTGTATCTGTGAAGCGTTTTTTTTAAACCATCCGAATAATGACTGTGTCTAATTCCATAATCAGAAGTATGAGTATCACACAAATGTTTAAGGGCTGAAACAATTTTGTAAAATAGTTTTCAGTGAATATATTGTCGGTCTGGTTATATTTGAAATACATTGGGGCTTCCCAAATGTTTGCGATACTCATTTTCGTTACAGATTTTATCCGTGAGTGTGGGTACATTAATTTTTCTTGTTTCACCCAAATTCCATTTGATAATCATACATGTCCTCAATGTACTTCTGTTGATTGAAAAATACGTTATCTTTTGTAAATCTGATTTAAATACTAACGAAAAACCTCTAGATTTCCTCTTTATTGGATTTCAATTTGCTAATTCCTCACTCTTCGCCCTCTTCCGCAATGCTCCGTTTAATTCCACGGCTGCTGTGAATTTCTCTTTGTTTAATTCCATTCCTCGCTCCATTCTTCTCTATGCTTCTTCCTGTTGGTGACCTTCTCGTTCCTTGTTCCACTCTATGGAATGCTTCCAGAAGCGGGCTTTCAAATAGATCTCTCCCTTGCCATACAAAGACGCCCTTCTCAAATTCTCCACTCTGCCACTGTCACTCTACTTTCATGCCTGTGATCTCCTCTTGTTTAATCGCTTGCTCACTCGCAAATTGGACCTTGATCCTTTTGATTTCATTAAGTTCTCCAATTTCCTTTCCACCGAGCTTCAAGAAATCTTTGATGTCTTTCCTTTTTGCTGAACCCTTCTCCAAGTTCGCCTACTCTTCCATCTGCTCCTCCTTTATCTCTTTTGACTGTCCTCGCTGCCATAAAACTTGAATTGTTTCTATATTTTTGTACTGTCTGTCTTCAGCGACTAAATAAAATCATTCATTATTATTATTATTATTATTATTATTATTATTATTATTATTATTATTATTATTATTATTATTATTATTTATTATATTATTTGACTGTTTGGAAAAAAATTTCATAATGCTTGATTTTGATTTAGTAAGGAATACTGTGTCATCTACACAGACGAGTGCATAAATATTTTCTTTTAAATTGTGATGCAAACATGAATCGATTTTGGATTGTTTGAATTCGCAATTGAGGTACATCTTGTGAAGATGAATGTTCTAGCCTCTCCCAGCTTGTTTTTATTCATGCAAACTCCATATTAGCAAATTGACTTTTGTCCCCTCCCTTCTGATCTTTCATCAGGCAGTTCTACATATATCCCCCTCCCCCCTCTTTAATTGTCAGTTTACAAATGTTGTTTTCATAACTTGCTGTTCTACGCAATTGCCCAGGGTGCTCTTATTAATTCACACTTTATATTTGGCTGTAGTATTTAGCATTTGTACCGTTCATTTTTTCTACAAATTTTCATGTATTTCAAATATACTATCTACACATGGAGTATATGTACTGCCCTGCACAATCGCTGCCTAATTCCAGGTTGCAAATATGGAATCTGCAAATTGAATATTTAATGTATTTTGTTTGAATTGAATATTTGATTTCATTCAAATAAGACTTTCTAAATAGACATTTCTCTTCTCACCCACAACAGGTCAATTTGCAGTTGGTATGGGAATTCTCTGCTTAATAATTTATACATTGGGACTGCATGGAACAAGTGTAACAAGATGGTTGGAGCATTGGCAATATATTTTCTAAAGACTGCGACATTGAGCAGGGGCGTACGTAGTATTCTCTGACGGGGGAAATCTTAGTCATGACCAAAAGTGCTGCGAAGCCCCTTGAAAAATTTTGAAAATATTGAGAAAAAAGAACCTAAAATGCAAAATCACTTTTAAAAACCTGAGGGAAGGACATTCCACCATGCCCCCTTGCGTACGCCGCTGACATTGAGCGTCATCAATCACAATCACTAAGCCTTCCAATCTCTTGCCTAAATTTCACATTTGTGGAAACGATATTATATGCACTAACTTTAATTTCTCAAATCGTTGTAATTCAGTGATCCACTTATTGAGGGGGTTGCCGTGAATGCGCCTCTCTTTGAATCTATTTAATTAGTAATTGCTTCAATTATGTAAACTATTGTACCATTTGAAGCAGGACGCGTCGTCACTGCACGGTGACCAACCTCGGATCTTTTAAAATGTAGGTCGCGAATTTAGACGGATTTTTTATTAAATGGAGTTTGATTATGGTATTGTCCTTCTTTTTTTCATTGTGTCATGCTGTGTAGTTTCAATTGATTGCGACAAATATCGCATCTATGTTTCAAACACGTTTAAACTTATAAAATTAATTGCTTGATAATTTAATGTGTTCTGGAACAAAATATGCATAAAAAATTAGTCATAAATCATAAGTTATTCTCTAAAACTAGGACATTGTCTACTCAGAAGAAATTTTGCAAGCTGTTACTTGTCTAGAATTCCCTCAAATTTTCTGTTTATGTTCGCTATAGCATACATGTTAATCAAGTAATTTGCATATTTTTGAATTCAAATCTACTCATGTTAGAATTAATTATACTTTGATCAAATTTTTTTGTATTTATTTTATTTCTTGTTTAGTAATGGATATCAATATTCAAGCACTAAGCAATTTACTCCATAATGATAAAGAATCCAGTGACGATGATGAGTTAGATCAGTCTTCTGTTTCGGGTACGTTTTTGTAATAAAGTATTTGATTCTTTACTACTTTTTGCTAGGTATTGATATACATACTTGACATATTTCATTATAATCTTATTACTTTTCATAATCATTTAATAGAGTATATTCAACATTAAGAAGGTTGTCCTTATTTTATTCAATCTTTTTAAAATGTTTAGCCGTTTTTCGGCTTTGTGAGATTTTGTTTTGGTATTTAGGATTGAATCCAGGGAGCATTGGTCCAAAAAAATCCACCAAAACCGTCAATAAAAAATTGGATCCAAACAATATTTGGGATGTTGATGATGTGCCTGATATTCAATCTATCTATCAGGAAGACTACCGACCTAGGCCTGATTATGAAATTAAATATTCGCAGGTTTTCTTTTGATTTTAAATTTATCCTTATATGCCTGTATCATCAATGATTATTCATCATTCATATTTATAATTGTTATTTAGTATTGACACTAAGATTTTTTTTTAAAATATAGTCAAATAAAATGTATTATATTTTCATTTTGCAATAAATGAGTAAAGGTTGGATTGATGCTTCATTAGCTGTTTCCTGTATGACTCCATTCTTTGTTATTTGCACTAGAGTTAGTTGATTCATGCAATTCTCGCAACACTGAAATACGTATATTGCTTTTTATTGAAGCTATAACATTCTTCATGGAATTCCATACTTTTTACTTTTTATATTATAATCCAGAGTTTGGGTGGTTATACTTACATCTTTTCAAATACCTTCAATCTTAAGAATTAAAGTAGAAGTGTAATTTGATTTTCATTAATTTCAGTAATAATAAAAACTATTTACATCTTAATCATTGTTTAGATTTAGAATTTTGTTTCCAACACCAGAGACAGTAAATTAAAGTAAAGAAAAGTTCCGTCTATTGTTAAAATTAACTTTAGATATACGTTAAAGTCCAAAATACAATATTTGAATTGAAAACATTGTTTTTAATAGAAAATGATATTTTGTGAAGATTTAGCACATTTAGTGTTCTAAAAATAAGTATTTCGTTTACCAATGCTGCTATCTAATATAATCAGTGTACCAAAAAAGAATATATTGATCAGCAGTTAAAAAAGAACCCACTAAAATACAAGTACTACAGTCGAACCTCGTTATAACGATCCGCTATTGAATGAAACTCCGGGTATAACGCTATAATTGCCCGCCTAAATCCTATTCAAAATCAAAGAGATTACTACACTTACAATGATTTCTGGTATTACGAAATCCCGCCTATAACGATGGTAAATAAATGTCCCGTTTATTCATTCCCTTTCAAAATATACAGGTTTAGAACGACCCTGACCCTAGAACGACCCTGAGCTAGAACTTCCTATCAGTTCCGCTCAAACCATCACATACATCCAGAAACTGTGACGATTCTTGGAAATTCATAAAGCTAATCAGATGTTCACGAATGCGTCCAGAAATTAGATGACTTTGTAGTGAATACTGCATGTCACTCAGGAAGACAATAAAAAATTACTGATTTCTCTGTACATGTTTTAGATTCAAATTACAAAAAAAATTTTGTGTTGTATGTTTTAGCTTGTAGGCCCTACATTTTAACAACTTTCTTTTCCAAATTTGATGCGACCGGCATATGTAACAAAACCAGTGGGCAGCTATGCATTAAGATCATATTTATTAATTTAGATCATTTGCGGTGAGCGTCACGATTTCCCGCATTGTTAAACATGTAGTTCATTAAAATGATTTCAGGTGTCGCCATACACTGGCAAAATCAGTACATGTACAAATGTGAGTAATTTTTACGAAATTTTATTTCTGAAAATTCCTGCATTGCTATAACGAAACCCGTCTACAACAATGAAATTTCGTTGGCCCCTGAGAATCGTTATAACGAGGTTCGACTGTATTTAGATTGGGAACAAAGCTTTCTTATTCTTCTTGAGCTTTTATCTCGCTCTGTTTGATATGAGTCTTTAATGAATTTCTTAGAAAAGCAGTTGAACAACTTTTTTACAAAACTTTTTAGTAGTCTATGCCAACACAAAACATTGAACGCCAAACCTAAAACATTTCATTTTGAATTAGCAATTGACATTCGATATAACTGGAGCCAGGTACAGACTTTTCAAACAAAGTTTCATGTCGAAGAAAATCCAATGAATTGATGACTATATAGTTTGAGTTTTCCTGGAGCCTAATAAAAAATCTGACTTCAGTGTTGTATTTAAAAAGATATGGTAAATATAATGTGCTTAGCCGTTAACAGAAATTGATTTCTATATAATCCCCATCGGTTTAACATTGAGAAATTCCTGTTTTATGTCATTTACTACTTATATTAAACGAAATTTATACATTCAAATGTAAATGTGTAAGAGAAAGCGGAATTTGTTTGTTGTAAAGAATTCCTTCTTTTGAATCCAAATTATTTAGCATTTAGAATGGGATTTTGCTCTGCGTTTAATTGATTTATATATTATCACAAAAATGTTGAAACCATTATTTTATATTTTAGTCAATTACTCCAGAAGACATGTTTCTGCAGATGGGATATAAAAACCCCTCAACTGTGTCATGCGAGTCTCTTGTTCTTCACGTTAAACTTCCTGATTGCAAGTCTGCAGATTCTGTGAATCTTGATGTTCGAGAGAAGTTTGTTGACATTCGGTCACCAGAATATCACTTGCCACTTCATTTACCTCATCCCGTTGTGCCCGACAGTGGAAAAGCAAAATTCGACATTGACAAGCAAACTCTAATTATAACATTAAAGTTGAATCGCGACTACGAGTTTTTAAATGATGCATCTTGATATCAACTTTTATTTTGTACATTGTACATATGTTAATATTGTTTTTATAAACTATTCTACGTTGATGTTGACATGTATACATGTGAATATATCTGTCGCATTATGACCGGATGCATACTGTTTTCATGCTGTTACATTAACTTGTCCAAATTTTGTTTTTGTTTTATAACATGCTGGGTTTAGAAAACCCCGTGATCGTCAAAAGTTGTAGAGCAATTTTTAATATTACTGGTAGCAACTCTAAGAGTGTCAATAAACTACGAAACCATTACAAACAAAATATTTCCTACTTGCTTTTTGGGTTTTTATCAATTTATTCAGATTGGAACATGTTTTACCTTTGAGGGCCTTAAACTATTTATTATAATTTGATTAAATTAATTCTTAGATAGATACCCCACACTTTTAATGATTTCNGGGGGGGGGGTACTAAACTTTAGTGCTGATGTCAGCATTTTTGAAAAAATAATTGGTAAAAAGGCTAAGAGGTGTCTTATGTCAAAATTATTATTTTTGTTTAACATTTAATATTTTCCTATTCAAAACACAAGTTATAAGGTCTAGTAATAACTTAAGGCATCTTAATTTGTTATTTATCATTTAACATTTTAGGCATAATTCAGTGTGAGAAATTATCTTGAATACCTAAATTTTTGCTATTTTATGAATTTTGTTAATAAGAATAATATATCTTTGTACCAGTTACTAATATGCATAGTAAATAGTTGATGAAACTTATTTCTGCTAGCGGCACTTTAATACAAGCTGTGGAAAAGTGGAGAAAAACAATAGATAATGATGAACTCAACAATTGCTTGCTTATTAGCCCTCTCGAAAGCATTCGATTCCATTAATCAAAGAAGATTACATCAAAACGTTAAATTTCTGGGTTTTCTAGTGACAGTTTTGTTTTCTACTCCGATAGATGCATTCTTTTAAGATGGTCTGTTGCGTTCATAAGAAAGATGTTCTTCTTGATACCGAACAGTGTTTTTTCACAGATTTTACAGTCATAACATTTGTCAGTTTTGTTTCAAACGAAGAATTTTTCTACCGCTCCCCTTCTATGAGATTGTTCTCTTCCCATATCGTACACTTAAATAATAAAATCAATTTATTTGGTGAATTGAAACTAATTTGATAACAATTAGGTGTAAAGAAGTGAATGAGTATTAAGTAGGTTACCAGTATGTAAAATAATCAAGAGGAAGAGCGGCTGTTTAGAGAGTGACTGTAATACAACAGATTACGTCAGACTACAAAACGCAACGCAATGTAAACTGCTCTTGCCGAGCTTGCGCGTAAGCGGGATAACCACTTGACCAATATGCATGATCTACTAATTGAGCAGGCGGCACCTCTAAAGTGATCCGCGCCATTAAAGTTAATTTCTGATGAAATCATATGTATGATATAATAATGTATTTAAATCCGTTAAAGTATCAGTTTTGAACAGAATCTGTTAAACAGATTTGTTTAAAAAAATAAGCGTTTAACAGTTTTTATTTAACAGATCTGTTAAAACGTTATTTACAGTATATGTACATCACTGGCGAAAACCGCGAAGTTTTAAAAATGCGCCTAAAAATGGATTTCCGACCTTAGATATTAAATTTTTCATTTCTTTAGACGGAATTTTTTTAGATTTAACCAGTTAAAATCTGACGAGGTGGACATTCGCCTTCTCATCCCCCCTCCCTCCCTCTGCTGCTAAAGTTCAAACATTAAATTAATATTATAAATTCCTTACTGTAAACTGTATTTTTTCGGCTAGAAAAGATGATGGATTGTGTTTTTATTAAACAGGTTTGATGTAAATAGATTCTATTTAATAGACAGGTATTTGTATGTGTCTATAAAGATACATAAACTGAATTTATTCTTTGACTTTTTAAAGAAAATACCTTCAAGAACGCAATAAACCATAGGCTTCACATTATATAAATATATATATATATATATATATGTGTGTGTGTGTGTGCGTGTGTAAGCAAACTGAGCTTTTAATATAATTTCAATGCGACTACAATCATGTTGATCGAGCATATAAAATCTGTTCAACATATGTACATACAGTTAATGCCTTTAATCAAATTTTTACTATCTTAGCACGAAATAAATATCCTCATATTTTATGAAAATATTCAGATCATCTATTTGAAAATAATTAGAGCAAAGAAAACCATAAAGATGTGAAAAATACAAACAAAGAAACTAAAATTGAAGTGTATTTGAAAATATCATATTTAAGTAACAAAGTTGAGAAATTCAAATGAGTGAGAAATTTGAATACAAAGCTAAAAATCAATAAGATCAACCGATTTTTACATCATTTAAAACAAAAGATATGTTTCGTAGCAAAGACAATATCCCAAAATACTTAGTTTCATCCCTAGTCTACAAATACAATGTGATGATTGCGATAAATCATATATCGGTAAAACTAAGCGACATCTGGGAATAATATCTAATGAGCACTTAAGAGGTCATCTGAATTTAGAAATTTTTACCCATCACTATAAAACTAAGGAAGATCAATTTAAAATTTTATTAGAACTGAAAATCCGAAAATAGCAGAGGCAATATATATAAAAGAAACAACAAAGGGTAAATTATTAAATCGACAAAAAAGCATGATGACTTTAAATTTATTCTAAGTGTATGTAATAAGATCATTTATATTTAACTTAGATGATTGTAGGTTTATTTATCGCGTATTTTGTAAACTGACGATGATGGTAACACATCAAAATAGATTTTCGAGACTGTCGTCACATTCAAATAATAATAATAATAGACCCGGTTTCGAGCCCTGCCCCGACCCTTTCCTAATATGAAAGTGAAGACAAAAGAAAAGGCCCTCAGTCCCCGGCAGGCCTTAAATGGTCAGAAGGTGGGAAGAATCTCCGGTCAGGCGGACTCCACAATCGAGAGTGTGGACTCAAGAAGTGATAGTATAGGATCCACACAGACCAATGGACGACGGCATAAATGGACAGATGAGCAGAACAGAACAGCACTGGAGTGTTACAGAAGAAGGAGGCCAGATGAGAAGGGTTACAGGAAGAGAATGGAGGAAGGCAGGAATGGGATTAGAAGTTACAGAGCAGAGGCTTGCAGGACAAGTGCGAAAGTTGCAGTTGGATTAGAGTAAGGGGAAAAGAGAGTTGAACAGGCTAAGCAAAGGGAAGATGAAGCGATAGACATTGTGACAGAAGTGGCCGAAGCAGCAGAACCAGTAGGCGCAGAAACTGAAGCAGCAATCAAGGAAAAGATGAAGGAAGAAATATGTGAGAGAACTAGGTTGCCAGTTCCAAGAGGAGTTAAGAAAAGCAAGCTAGCAGTAGAGACAGCAAAAGTCAATAAAGTGTTGGAGAGGATAGATGCTAGAAGTGTCACAGAAGTAAATAGCTTAGTGTATGCAGGTGAGAAAAGACGACAAGAAGATAAGAGAAACAGAAAGCCGGCATGGGAGAAAAGAATTGAGAATAAAGTGGCAAAGATTAGGCAGCAAATAGCGAAGATCAGGACAAGTAAGGCAGTACAGGACAGGTGCAGGGTAGGTAAGGGGAAGACTATAGAAGCTGCAAGAGAAGAGCTTAAGCAGAGCTTAGTTGCAGAAGCTGAGAAAATATAGGGCAAGGGCAAAGCAGGCAAGAGATAATATGATGTTTGAGACCCAATATTCTACAAAGAACTAGTTGCAGGAGAAAAGGCTACAGCTAAAGCAGGCGAGGACGCAGTAAGGTATATATATATATGGGGAAGTGCAAGACCAGAGATAGAGAGTGTGCAGATGCAGAAGGAATTTACGCATTAATGCATTAATGCTTCCATTAGGTTGCTCTCGAATTGGGGGCCATAATCAGATACAAGCTTCTCCATGGGCCCAAATTTAAGTAGCCATTCTTTAACTATATTCTCCCCGACTTTTTCAGCTATCATACTGCTGAGGGAAATCAGCCAAGCATATTTAGGAAAGTGGTCTACCATGACTAACAAATATTGGTAACCATCATCATCTTTTGATAATTTTTCCAAATCCATGTGGACTACTTCATTGGTTCATTCAGCCAGTCAACTTTCAAATTCTGCCCATTGCTCTGGGAAGTAACTTGCACTTTGCAGTAGGCATTTATCATTAACTTCAATGACAGCGGCACACACGCCTATGGTGACATAATGAGTGTTTAATGTGTTCTTGGTTTGTATGATGCTTAGGTGGCCCTTCTCATGAACATTTATTATAAGGTCACGTCAAATAAGAGACTGTTTGCAGTGAGCTTCCAGTTGTATCTTTTAAAGTAAAGGTTTGCAAGTGGAATCATTGGAAAGAAAAGGATTTTTAACTCGGTTAATTATTTCTGACAGCACTTTGTCATGTCACTGGTGCTGAATTATTTCCTGTTCAGTAATCTCCTCTTGAACCATGATGGGTAGAATAGCTCTGCCTTGTCAACTGCCATTTATTTCAGGTAGTAGATCGTATTCAGTAAATGGAATAAACCCAAATCAGATCTTGTCTCCAGCAGGTTTTTTTAAGATCTTGTTCATAACTAGGGAGTGCAGTCCAGTAGTCAGCGTTAAGGTGCAACTTTCCAGGTCAGTGTTGAATGGAAAACGAGAAATCATTAAGATACTTTATCCACCTGGTGACAATGTTAGACTTATCGCCAGAGAACTTTTTTAACCACATGAGTGTACTATTGTCTGCTCACAGAACAAAGGGATGACCGAGAATGAAATATCAAAACTTCTTCAGAATTTCAATTACAGCTAACATTTCACACTTACTAGCACCATAGTTCTTCTCAGCAGCTCTTAGCTTTCGACTAAAATATTGTATAGGACTTTCCACACCATTGATAACTTGGCTCAACATGCCACTGATCGCTACTGCACTAGTGTCACAGTCAACAATGAAGTCCTTTAATTCTTTTAATTTCTTTTCAATTTGTTCTAAATTCTCTTGTTCAGACCACGTCCTCTTAAAATCGACTGTCTTCTTTAACAATTGAGAGATATTCTTGGTTTTCTCTGCAAGATCAGGAATAAATATTCCGTAATAATTTAGGAATCCCATTAATTTTTGCACATCCTTTCAACTTCGATTTTATTTAAAAATCTTTAGTTTTGGTCTTTACCAAGATTTTCCCTGGCTCAATCACTCAGCCCAAAAAGGTGACTTTGGTTTGGCCTAGTGTGCATTTATTTCCGTTTACTGTTAATCCTGCATTGTGTAGTAGATCCAACGTCCAGGCTTAGTTTTTCCAGATGTTCGGGAAATAATGACTGGCTACCAAAATGTCATCTATGTAGGCAGAAATGCCAGGCTCCAGCATATTTGAATCGTTTTTCAATATAAGCAATAGGGAGTTATAGAAGCGTTTTCTGGATATTGGCGTGTCGCCCCTTGTTTAATGAATACCATTGGCTTAGCATACTGGCTGTTATTTGTCTGGATTATCCCACTCTCTATGAGATCACTCAATACTTTCTCGTATTCCCCTTTAAGGTTCTCGAGAACTCATTTTACCGGTAAACAGATAGGCTTGCCATGCTTTGCTTCAATGGCATGTTCTTCCCCAATAGCCTGTCCCACACCGATAGAGCCATAGTTAAAGACTTCACTTTTACTTCTGAGTAAATTGTTCAGAGATTGGCGTTCCACAGCATCAATGTGCAATCGGAATCAGCAGAGATAGTGGGAATTTTTGCTGGATCTGATGGTGTATCCATGTCATGAATAGCCATACATATTGGCAAACATGAGGTGGTTACATTTTCTACCTGGACGGCATGGCAACAATCTCCATTTGTGAGTGGTTTAGGTGAACAGGAAACTTCGAGCTATTCAGAATAGTAACTTGTGTTTTATCTTGCCTAACATGGCATAAATTGGGCAAGAAGTTAACTCCCTTCTGGTAATTTCCTTTTGACCCAGCAATCATTACATCACCATTGTAATGGCTGTCTGAAAAAATGATAGCTCTTGTCCAATGCCAAGCTTTAATCACAATAAAATTGGTAAACTGAAAACAGAGTTTTTTCAGGAACCATGGTCAACTGCGTGACCTCATGGTCTTTGATCGAAATAGTATTATTTCTGTAATTAATTACACATGCATTGCATTCTGAAAAATCACTACCCAAAATGATGTCATAAGGCAGTGTTTGATCGTGAGTGTCAACAACCACCAAATTGACTTGGAATAGCTCTTTATTAATTCGAATTTCGACGTTGTGGACCTTTCCTTTGAGTGCAATCTTATTCTCGGAGGCATCTATCAGGCGAATTGTAAAGGGGTCTAATGCATCCCTACTCATGCATAATGTAGAGCAACAGTCGTTAATGATAATTGATGCAGATGCCACGTGTCCACAGTAGCATGCACTAAGCTTCCATTAACTTTGACAGGAATCATATTCTTCCTCATCATATTAGTGATAACAAGAACATCCTGTGCTCAGTTGTCAGGAGGCGGTGCTCCAGTTAGTTTAAAGCTATGTTGAGTTCATCAAATTCAGTGTTGGAGACCTGTTTAAGGTTCATTGATTAGAAACCCATGTCCATCCGCAATGATTCGGATGGCGGTACTGCAGGTATTTTTTAAGTTACTCTTCTGACCACACCAATAGCAATGAACAGCAAAGGAGTCAAATTTTTTCTTGAGAGAATTATCACTAGGCAGAGTCTCCTTTAGCTTAATTTTTCCAGACTCTGTTTTTATTTTCATCTCCCCAACATCCCAATCAATGCGACTCAAATTGTATATCAGGTATACTACACTAATAGCTTTTTGAATGATAACATGGTCATCTTCAGGATTGCACTTCAGCTCCAGTTGACTGTGGATGTATTGAGGAAATCCTCGACAGATATAAGAGAACAAATCATGTCAAAAATATTCTGGCAACAAGTTGTTAAGCCAGAACAATCTCTAAACTTGCATAATGTAGTTTCAAACATCATCTCCCTTTCTAAATGACATCTCGCACAACAGAGTCTTGTATTGGTGCTTTATATGGGGAGCATGATAGTGATCTTCAAAATATTCTACTAACAACTGATAGTCAGTTTTGGATTCGCGATCTAACATCATATATTGATTGTATGCTAGCACCTGTAGGTACAGTGGGAACTGGGAGAGAGTGGCATCTTGCGTATTATGATATTGTTTCATTGTAAGTTTGAACAAAAAGAACCGTTCATCAAAAGATTGTGACACTTCATCAATACAACTGTTGAATTTGGGTAAAACAGAGTGCTTATTAAAGTATTAATGGCCGCTACTGGGTTCAACAGGAAGAATCAATTTAAACCTTGGCCAGCTAGCCATCGCAGTCCCAATAGGTGTACTAAGATAATGACCTCCAGATACTATTTGTTTGGAAATAGTAGGCACAACAGTGGTATTAACATGGACCAGAGGGATCGAGGTTTCATTAACAGGATGAAATCCTTTGGGATGAATAGGAGTATCAACCATGGATAATGTTGACATAGGGGTCAAAGCTGATTGAGTGAACATTGGACTACAATTTACAAGCAAAGTGGCCAATGAGGCAGACTTAGGTGTTGCATAAGAAGTGGCAATGATCAGGTGGGAACTTCTGCAAATTGGGAAGACACCACTTGAGCCACCTGACAAGTCAACTTTTCACTAAGGGCGTCTAAAACTTCATCCAGTGCAATGCGCGTAACATAATTGACGGATTATGCAAAGAGGGTTCTTCAGATGTGAGAGGAACAGTGACTGAAGGAGTGAGCTTGCAACCAGCATTTTCCCTTCCATGTGTTGATATTTGACGTGCTGTGTTTAGCTCTACTTGCAGAGATTAGATGTGCTGCTCACCTTCCATCCTCCATGCCACCTGTTGGGCCAGACTCCTTCAAACTTTCAATTTCCAATGTCTCCGCATCTAATTGCGGCATTGGGTCTCCATATGGACGAGCAGGAATTGGTGGAGCAGTAGTGGTATTGAGTATGCATCAGCAGTTTGCCAGAGAGGTTTTGCTGGGGGAAGTAGGTAAAGATAAATTCACTAACAATCCAACAGTACAAGGGGAAACATTCTGGCTATTAGCACTTGCACAGGGAGTCCCAATAGGAGAAAATACAACAGTATTACTAGAATCCATAGCGTAACACAAAAATAAAGAAAACAAGAACTATCAGAAAAATCTATCTTAGATTAAATCCTTATGAATGAAATGTTTTTGGAAATAAATGTTTCCAATACTTTAACAAATTTTCCGGGAAACAAAACTTTCAATGATTTTAATGTGCAAATTAATAGATTTAGAAAATCAAAATAACAAATTTGTTTGATATTAATATCAGAATGGGCACAAAATTTTCTGTTAAATGAGCACTGTCACACATAAGCATGGCACAGTACAATATAAAACAAGGCACAGTTCCATTTCTGTGCTAAAATATGCACAATGTCTCAGCCTCAAGCCGTGCTTATTGAAGTCCCCGCATCGTGCATTGGCTGTAACTGACAAAACCTTTAATTTGAACTTTAATAAATGAACATATATTAAACAGTTCAGTGATAAACTGATATAACAGGGCCAATGTCATCTTCTGAACCACTTGCTTCATTCAGTTATTTTGAGTTAACTGAGTCATAGTCATATGGTCTTAAAAATTTACCAGTGACATATTCCCATATTGAGCGAGTATTAAGCCACCATTTGCTTTTACTGTTTATTAGCAGTAAGTTAAAACTACAATATAATTATACAGTATATTGATTTTCAACTAAATATTTGTAATTGCTAAAGTTCGTTCAAAGTTCAGAGAAGAATTTGTGTCCGAATTGTTTAAAATACTAACATTAATAATCAAGAATATGCAACTGATAGGCTTCCATCCGTAATGTTTCTGAAAAAACATACAAATATAAGTCATTGAACTCTCACACTTAAAGCATTTTCGTAATGAGTCATAGTGACTTTGATTTCAAACAGAAATGGAGTAAAATGAAGTCAATTTAATTTTAAAATTATTTTTTTCACCTACAATACTAAATTCATCCACTACAGGGCTAACAAATCTTAAATTAAATTACGTGTAATGTGCATAGGTGGCTGATATTTAGATAATCTACTTTATAATCTAAAAAAGTGAAGCTGCTTTGTTTGCCACTCGCTAGCGTAGCAAGGAAACTAAAAATGTCTCTGTAATTATAGCTAACCTTACAAAATTAAAATTTTAAATTTCAAGAAAAAAATCTAATAAAATACATTTTGCACTTTGCTTTTTTTAGACCGTTTTCGTCTTTTAGGAGACGGTGAAAAGTTTACTTGTAAACCAGAGGAGCCCTTCAAAGGCGCCTTATGCTTGGATGATCGCAAAATAGTTCTTACAAGTGAGTTTCGTTTTTTTTCCGTAAAATCAATCCATTCTTCTGGAGTAAAATTTATTCTTTTAGCAACATCTGGAGCAAGAACTAAATTACCTTTGCCTACTACAGCATCGTAAATATTACTCCACTGATACTCTACAACAGTATACAATTTTTCAATAAGTTTACTTACTGTAACCTTTGGCTGAGAACTGCATTCATCTAAAACACAACGTATGGCATCACATTCCAAATGTTTCCAATCCAAACAACCTGAATTCCAGTTATAGTCCAATGGTTCGACCACATTTTCTTGAAAATACTCAACAACATCTGGGAAGGTAGCTTCATTACTATTAATAAATTCACGACATTTATTAGCAAATGAGAAAGAATTGTTACAACTAGTGATACCACCCGGACCGAAAATATCTTCTATTACATAGGATTTTTCACGACTTGACATGGATGCAGAAGCTGAGGTTTTCAAAAATTTTTCTAAACTATCTCGGATATGTGTATTACAAAAAACCAGTTGAGATTGGGGTAGGGAGTATTTCAGAGCTTTCTTAAGATTAGGACTGTAACGTGAACCTATAACAAGTTTATCTAAGTCAAAATCACTAAGTGCGCATGATAATTGGTTAAAAAAGGATGAAAAGACATCGAATTCAACATCACCATGCAACAAAATTGGACCAACCATAATGGCTGGAGAGTTTGTAACCTTAGAAAGCACACTATGGTTACGGTAAACTGTTGCAGTGATGTAAAAATCGCCAAGTGAATAAGTTTTATCAATTGTCAACACTTCACTATCTTCTCTGCGGATACATTGATGACCAATATCACTTATCTGATTATTGATATAAAGCATAATTAATGGCACGCGATTTTTCCGATGAACCACACTTTGAACAAAGGGGTGCGTGAAAATCATATTCTCTACTTTCACAATTTCATCTGCAAACATTACTTTATGAAACTTCCCAGAATTTACCTTGCTGGTTTTTAAAATATTTTTCTTATTACTAAATTTTTGAACAGATTGTGACCATATGCGATCCAAATGAGGGGTGTCTTCACTATCTTTTGACGGCTCCTCCTCCATAGCACTTGGAATAACTACAGAATCAGTATATTTGACACGTAATTCTGGTGGGATTGAACTTATTTTAAAATTACCACGATATTCAACTAAAGCAACACGTTCATAGTTACTACCTTGGTTATAAATCCATGTAACACGTCTGCGATAATTATCATCTAATTTATGTCTAAGATAGTACCGATGCATAATATAAACATCTTTCTCCTTAGGTTGAGGAAAAAGCGGAACTCTGTAAGTTTTCCTTGCAATAGATTGCTTTATGCAATATTTGCCCATAGTACCATAGATTAAAGAATAATTTCCATCCATTGTATACCTCCATCTTGAGATAGGACAAGCTAAAGAACTTCGTTGCCATGGTCCGCAATCATCTGGGTATTGTGTCATTCTTTTACTACGGTTTTTTCTGTTGTTGTTTATTAAAAAATAAACATTACATTTATCACCATCTGGAATACTGTCATATACATATGTAGGATTTCTTAATAACTTAAATATTCCAGAAACTAATATAAATTCATTGAGTGGTAAGCGCATACCCCCAATATTACTTTTAACAGAACTTTCAACTTCGGAAGCAACAGAGTCAGTTTCATCAGAATTATTATCTAAATCCTTAGAAGGTGAATTAACTTCTTTAAGAGATTCATCTATATTTTCATTAAATGAGAGATTTTTATTGATAATTGAGAACGCTTCTTCAGTAGATAAAGGCAATTCAAGATTAAGATATGAAACTATTACTGAAGCCACTATCCATGCTCCACAGCTGTGATTGTCATTCTGTACTTGCTTTGTATATAATAAATTTGTTTTAATATTTGTGCCATTAGGAAAACAAATTGTCGCAATATTCAAAATAACCGAATCAGAAGAAGCTCCAAATGAATCTATATAAAGCATAGTTTGTGAGATGAAATCCACAACAACAGCAGTATAGTGCGATCCATCACACAATGGAATAACAATATTTTTTGTATTCGGTACGTACTTTGGAAGGTGATCCATGTAAAATAATTCACCAGAATTGACTATTGTTGAAGAACAAGGTATCGGAAAGCAATCATCAACACTACTAAAAAACTTATCCAACAGAAAATCTACAACAATAGGCGTCATCCATTGCTTATTCCATTGAGATTCAAGATATTGCCTTTTTAACAATCCTTCATTCGTTTGGAAATCATTTTTCGAAGATTGAGGTCTTCGCAAACTGCTCATTCGAAATCAAAGCCTTTGTTTTTGTAAATTTTACGTCATAAACAACATGCACAAAATTTCGAAAAGACTATCGGAGCATTTGCTACAAGTCTAATTTAAATGATTTAAGACATACTAAATATAATTTTTATTATTATTAAATAACAAAAACTTAATATAATTTTCTTAGAAACAATTTACAAAATATTAAGAGTTAAATACGCCTGACGTCATCAAACATGTTATATTATTACTTCAACGGATTTAGTAAAATATGTTGTTATGTATTTGAAATATACTATAGTTGTAATAGTACAATTATTAGAAGAGAAATGCAAGTATAAATTTTATCCCTCATCTTATGGCTTTAACTAATTTTGAACTTTGCTCATGTTTCAGCAGTTCAATATATTTTATGCAACTGTTACAGAATGTATTTCATATTATTTGACAACATCAGTTCCCACCATGCATTGAAGAAATGTTACAAATGAATGAGTTCTGAACCACCATCTGAAATTATGAAAGCACGCTCTAGTAATATTATAATATGATAAGCAAGCTCTTTTTCAATGAGTAAATTATGTATTTTTGTATCTAATTGATCATTCATATATATAGGCACTGCAAGTGGGGACAGCTGTGACCATTTCATGGTGAGTTGATTGAATTGATAGAGTTTTATCAAATTGAAATTCTGAATTTCTTAGCAATACTTGATTAAATACATTTAAAATGCATTCACTATTGGGCAAAATGCATTGAAACATATTTTTTTTTTGTATGAAATACATTTATTTTAGGTCTATACGTAGCTCGCCCAAAGGAATTTTCGCCAATTTGGACATTTCGCCCACCAGATTTTTGGCCCAATGAATTTTTTGCCCATTAGATTTTTCGCCCAGTGGATTATTCGCCCAATGGAATTTTGGCCCACTGACTGTCTCGCCACCCAATAAAACATTGTAATGCCTATGCATGTTATGTCATATTGATTTTCATGCTCAATGCTTATGCTAATTTGCTTTTTTTGATTTCACAACATCATCATCTTGTTTATCATGGCAATGCTCGCCAGAGGAGGATCTAATATATATACATATATATAAAAACTCAGAGTATGAATGAAACCAACATACTTGTAGCTGTATGTAGAATTTGTTACTACTCTGGCTTTACAGCCATTGAAATCACATTTCCAATACACAGAATTACATTTACTCAAATGTATACAAAAGAAATATCCTGCATACTTCAATTTACTTCCACCTCATGTGGTTTTTATAATCTCCATTCTAAATAAGGAAAAACCCAGATCATATTTAAAAAATTTTTTATTTAGAAAATATTATATTATTCTTAACAATGCTTTCACACCAGATGAGTATGTCCACATCGGTCTCAGTGAGACTGAGAACAATATTTTTTTAAATAGAAGATAGAACCATCATTATGTAATGAATGTTTATTGCTACTCATTTATGGATTTCAATTTTCATTACGAAAAGGTTGTCATGATGTTGGGCAGGACAAATAGTGGGCAAAAGATCCATTGGGCAAGATATTCTCTGGGTAAAAAATAGTATTGGGCAATATATTCCTTGGGCGAATAGTCTAATTGGGCGAAAGGTCCATTGGGCAAATAAGTACATTGGGCTAAAAAATTTTGGGCTAACAATGTATACCCCTTATTTTACACATTTTTCAATTCTAATTTATATAAATGTATACATGTGGATTATGCTATTAATACATAAAACATGCAATCATCTTTAATTCATTAAACTAGGTTAAATCTTTTATTAACATCTGGAAAATAATGTTTTTAAAGTTATTTCCATTTGAAATGCATTATTTTATTTATTATAAGGTGTTCCTATTATTAATTTCAAAATAGTTGAGCTTAAGAAAATAACAAAACATACCCAGATAACAATTTAAGGGCTAAACAACGTTTTGTGTTGTTATATGGTTGTTTTATGAATCAAAAACAATGTTGTTTTAACATTGAAATGGTACCATTTCATTAGTTGGAACAACATTGCTTCAACAATGTCACAGTAGGTTGCTTTTTGGCTGTTTTTTGAATAAAAACACAATATTTTAAGGTCATTGTTTTATGTGGTCACATGATTGTTTTAGCATTACTTTTATATGCAAAGTAACATTTCATTGATGCTCAAACAAGCACAAGCCCAATAAAGGCAGACCATTATCTTTCAGATACTGTCAAACATATTCAATACAAACATTTGTTAAACATTTAAATGAATGTCTTGTACATAAATGATAACAATCAGCATAAAAATTTGCCAAATTTAACAAAAATTGAAAAATCTAACATTTAGTACAATCTTGAAATAGTACTTTCTTAAATCATGAAAATTATCTTCTGCTCAAATGTAAACTTTTATTTAACAGTCAATTTCAAGGTGTCTAAATATTCATGAAAAAATTATTTTGAAAATTCACTTAACTGGTATATTATAATTTTCACAAATTTCTAATAATAAGAATAGCAAAGTGAGTTTTATTTCTGAGCATCTGCTCACTGATTATATATTACTAAAATTGTTATTATGATGTTAGGGGTTGCTGCAACAACCAAAAGTATAAAACAACTATCAACAAAATAAATGTCCTCATCTGCATGTCAAATTTTCTCACATTTTTAAATGGAAAAATATTGCCTACATATGATTAGATAAGGCTTAAATGATTAAAGACATTGTTTGATTTTTGAAAGACTTTATCATAAAGAATGTTCCAATGTGCAGCTACCAATTCGGTTGTTAAATTACATTTGCATTATTCTACAACTCAGAAACCTATCACTTTGAATTTCATTATTAATTTTTTTATTCAGATGGCAATTACAAGCCAGAAGAAGGGTCCTTCTCTGCTGCTATTAGCCAGTCAACCCATGTTCTGAAAAGAATTCTGTCATGATTCCCAGTGGGTACAATTTTTCATTCATATATTGTAACATTATTATCTCAACAGTGAATTGAAATTTATTTTGTTTCTGTTTAAGATTACTTGTTTGATATTCATGGGATGTAATATATTATTTTGATTTCTTTAATTATAGCAGCAGTGCTTTTGCTACATGTATATTTACTAATATTACTTTTTTCAAAAATAGGGAAGACATTGTTTTGATCTAGTCTTGTTTAGTTATTTATTAATCCACACATTATTATATCAAATGATAGCAAACTCTGATATGATCAGTGAAAGCAGGTTGTGCTACCTTCTAAACTATAAGTACATCATCATTGTGCTACATCACCTAGTTGCTTCCTGTGATTTGAAGCTTTAAATAGGTGACTAGCTTTGATACTCTGATTGAGCTTCCAAGGACTGATTTTCACTTCTTTGGCAACAGGCATGTTATTCAGATGTTAATTACTAATTTTTTTTCATGCTATTATCTCCATTCTGCAACTATTTGATATTTATTTCTATTATACTCAATTGCTAATGCTTAGTTATAATTTACATAGGTTTCATCTAGTAACACATAGTGGTTTTCACTAAAGGTGCATTCAGACAAAAACCTTTTAATTTATATCATTTAATATCCATTGAAAAATGCTCATCTGAATGAACTTTAATCAAAATGCATACAGCAAAAAGATGCTCATCTCAATGCACATCATTCAAACTGATCCCCAAACAGCTTGCATTGTTTTGAAGTAGTTCTAAAGATGCTTGTCAGATCGCACATTATTCATTTGAATGATCAAAAATTTACATTTTGTTTTGGTGGCAGTTTGTCTTAAGTAGCCATGAGTCTTAAAATATAAGGATTTTGAAGCTCAACTTCAAAATGAAGTCTGATGATATTGAATTTTAAATGTTCCAATTTTTTAACAAAAAGCAGTTATTCTTTTCAATAAATCAATATTGGATTTTCACAAGTTATGTCAAATATATTTTACATTCATGTATAATTAATTGAAATCACTTATAAACAAGAATTCCTGCAAGTATTGAAATTTAATTATATTGTTCAAGTGTATAATTACAAGAAAACATTAAAGAAGTAATTCCATTTATTTGAAAAATCAACAATAATGCTTGTCTAAATGAAATTTCATCAAATTGATGCATGGCAAGAAGACACTTGTCTGAATGCTCCAAATTTTGAAAGATGCATCAAAAAAGTATGCTTCAAAAAGATGCTCATCTGAAAGCATTTTCATCAAAAGACACATATCTGAATGTGCCTTTAGTTTACTATCAGTCATTGCAAACAGATACACTAGATGTTATTTGTTTTTGCTCATTAGCACTATTAATTTCAATGCTGCCTGATTAATTGTCTTGCTTTGCCATTGAACACTTATTGTGGATTATATTATAATTATAATTATAAGCAATTATGTGCTATCTGTGAATGTTAATTCTATTCACTAAACTATTATTGTGGCTTTCTCCAAATATATTCATTTACATATGTATCAAAATTGATATGAAAATTGGTAGTAAACTTAATATCAATTAATGCTGTCTCATTGAAATTATATATGAATAATTTTGTAATTTAATTAAATTTACTAATGATTTTGCAAAGTTCATTTTGATTCTTTGTAACTTTGTGTGATCTAAACTGAAATAATGCAAGTATGATTATAAATTTTATACATTTATATACTTTAAGATAAATTTGCAATTTCATTGCTGATAATCTTTTAAGGAAAACTTCAATTGGAATGCAGTAAAAAGATTTAATGTAAAACTTCATATAATGTATACAAACATTAAATTTTAAAACACCATGCAGGGTATTTCAAAAGTCTTGGGAACAACCATTCTTAGTAACTCAAAAACTATTAGGAGTTGAAAAATAAAAATGGTAACCATGGAAAGTTTAAAGTTTCAAGTTTTGTGGTTAATCTTCAAAGTTGCTCAATATGTGCACCATTTATCAGATGGCAGACATAGATTTGATAGTCCATTTCCTGCCAAACACATTCCAGCATCTTGATGTCAATGGTTCCCACAACTGCCATTACTCAAGGCTTTAGTTCATCAATATCTCTTGGAAAGGATGGCACATAAACTAATTGCTTGACAAAGCCCCAAAGGAAAAAGTTAAAATGTGTATGATCTGGAGATCTAGGAGACCAGGGCATGAGAATGTCATCACCTCGCCCAGCTCTCCCAATCCATCTACAATGCAGCCTTGTGTTAAGAAACTGCCTTACTCTAAGTATCCAGTTTGGTGGTGCACCATCTTGTTGAAAAATGAAGTCATCAGATTCTTCTTCTTCCAACTGAGCCATTAGCCAGTCTTCCAGCATGTTGAGATAGGATTCACCAATGCTAGTAACCTCTTCAAAGAAGAATGGTCCATAGACACCACATCTGGCAAGATAAGACAACAATCATTAGTATGACCAAAAACTTGTTTACACAAGCTTTAAAATGGCACCAGTTTAATTTTTTTACCTGGAATAGTTCATGAGATATATGCATTTGTAATGTTCCCAAGACATTTGAAAAACCCTGTATTTAAAGAACTAATTAATCTTAGAAATACCTTATTTTCATAAACAAAGAATTTTGTAACCACAGTCATGTCCATCTGCTTAATATACATCAATAAATCTTATTTACTGTATAATGAATACTGAATCCAAAATGAGGAAAATTTTTGTATTCAATGAATACTCAGTGTTTATAGAGCATTTCAAATTACAAATTATATCAATTCACCCAGACAGAATCAAAAGAAAATGCAGATACTATTTTGGGTCCATTGCAAAGGTAGATAGAGAAATAGAACATTTTGGATTCTATTAATTGTTGTACATGCAAAGTTAGTTAATATTAGAGTTACATAAAATCTTCAATTTTTAAGTACTGTGAATCTGAATACCTTTGAAATATATTTTTCACATATAAAGGAAAATTATTTTCCTAGAAAACTTGTATTGTTATTGGTAGCAAATAGAAAATGTGTTGGCTGTATTTTCTCATATTTCAACATGTAATCATTTGACTAATATGCATTGGTATCATTTTAAACGTCTTTTCCAGATCAAAGAAAAAATTTAACTCTTGAATAACATGCAAATTTTAAAGTGATATATTGATAAATAATGACATCATTCCAAGGAAATAGGTGAGACATGACAAAGTGTCATTCAATCGCCAAAGGGATAGACTCATAGGTTGAAAACACTGCTTTAAGCACTTATTTGATCATTAGATAGTAGACTATGAACAGTTAGCCTAAAACTTTGTAAACAACTGACCACAAGTAGCTGTTACAAAAGCCCACTAGTGTACTACCAGTGGAAAACTATATGTCATGTAATGGTATAATAAATTTTATTACAAATGTACTAAAAATCCATTTTTTGCATAGAGTTCAACTACAAAAATTACTATTGCCTGAAAGACACTACTTCTCTTTTGTGCGATATTGATTGCAATGGGCCAAAAACGTAGGTTCAGCACTGGAAACTTTTGGCTTTGTATGATTCCGATCCATATTGCGATTGTTTATCTGATATTTCGCTTTTTTTCTAAAAGGCAATGCTGGGCATGCTTGAAACTTAACAAACAATTACAAACTGAAATTGAAAATAATAATTTATTTAAACAGAATACGTTATAGAAAACCTTAAAATGTATAAACTAAAAAATAGAAACATTTTTGTCCACATTGCTAATAGATTTTCCGACAGTCACTGTTTGATTAGCATTCCCTGCTTGGTAACAGTAAAGCCCGTACTATTGGAATTTCGTATTTAGCGCCATTTTTTGAATAATTTCGTCAAACTTGCCATAGCCCATGTTGTATCTGCAGTGTTATAAACAACAGGGGTCGGAAGATGGGGTGGGGCCGAACCCGATATTTTCCTAGAATCGCATGTCAGGACTCGGGCAGGTCTGAATCTTTTAAAATATTAGCTGTAACTGATGTAATAACTTGTTGAACTTAGCCATAACTACACATTTTGTAAGTTACCAGTAAGCGATTTTGTGCAGTTCCCATGAAAAATTTAGATTTCATAAACCTATTGCGCTTGGCTCACAAAACCTTGCTTTCTTCAAAGCTTGATTACACATAATCGATTAGCAAGTAATTTTGAACAAAATAAAAGTTATTGTCAATATATAGTCGGCATATATCGTCTCAAGGGAGGCTATTTTCTGCATATTTCGTTGAAAGAGTACTTTATTAGAGTATATAATAACTTTTCAGAAGACGAGGCTTTCATGATACATTCTAAAAATGCTAAAAAAATTAAATATAAATACCACTTCTATTAATATATAATAAACTTCTAAGGGAGATAGTTGGCTCTTACTCATTCTATTTAGTGGTAAGATATAGAAAAATATATTTGTATTACAAATTTGAAGTTTTTCTGTTACTCTTGTTAAGCTGTTGAGTAGGGATGGGATTTGGATAGTGAATTCGATATACCGGATAATTCTACTGCCGGATACCGGATAATATATTATTCAATTATTGCTAGGGCAACGAGAAATATGACTTTAAAAAAACAAAATATGACGTTACTTTTATCACAAGATTTTTCGGAATTTAGTTAACATGCCCTAAAATATTACCATGCATTTTTCAAAGTGATTCATTTAGGCAATATAAAAGGTTTATCTATATAGTTCCTTGAATATTTTTTCAGTGCCCAGCATACATGGCCAATCCTAGAAACGCGTCGACCAGTCGGTCAACAACTAGCTAGTCATTTAACTTCTCTGGGGTTAAACCAATAAGTAAATTAATTGAAATTGAATGAATATATACATTATATTTCAAATGATTTAGAGCAATCACAATCCAGCATTAATTTTGAAGATTTTTTCTTTATTTTAATGAAACTATGCCAAAATATGACTTTTATGACTTTTCAGCTATAAATATTACCGTATTTTTCAAAAAACAAAAATATGACTTTATAACTTCCTATTTAACTGCACACCAGGTCTGTAAACCACTTAATTTTAAGCACACTGCAAAATAGACCAACAGAAAAAAATATAACTTTCATGACTTTTGGTTATGAATAACAACCTCATTTATCAATGAATATCGACCTCTTGCGAATGAAAATAAATAAATTTTAAATAGACTATGTCCTGATATGTCAAAAAAACTTGTTTTGTTACGTGACAACTTCCATATCATGGAAAAAAGCTTTTTTCTCGANAATATATATATATATATATATATATATATATATATTAGTTCAAATGATTTGAAGCAGTCACAATCCAGCATGAATTTTTAAGTTATTTTATTAATTTAATGAAACTATGCCAAAATATGACTTTTATGACACTTCAGTCACAAATATTACTGTATTTTTACAAAACCAAAAATATAACTTTTTATGACTTTAAAACTTCCTATTTAACTGCACCCCAGGTCTGAAAGACCTGATTTTACCGGATACCGGATTCCAACACATCCATTCTGTTGAGAAAAATGAAGATTTTGTATTTCTTCTTAATGTGAATTTCATATTTGCCGAAACATAACATAATCATATATATTGTAACTAATATACATATATTTAAAAAACTCTTTTAAACTGTATGCTAAATTCAATGCGTAAAATTTCAATTCAATGTACACTAATTTGTGTAATTTGTGTAGGCTGTCTTTTCAATGAAAGAGAAGTATTTGTTCTTGAAATGATGGACGCTGCTTTCGAGACTGTCTTTGCTGCTGCATTAAATCCTCCAACATTGTTTGGTTCAGTAAAATCAAATTCCTAAAATGACATAATTACAGTAAAATATAGACAATCAGAACAAACTGCAAATACACTTGCATTGCTTTTTCTACTTCATTGTAGTTCATAAAGACCTTCATGTTAATTTGGTATTAAAAGTATGTTAGCTCTTTTTTGACGGTCAGGCTTCCATAACTAGTCATAATCAGAAAATTTCGAGGTATAGATGCAAATGAGCTTGTTCAGTTCATTGTTACGAACGATCGGGCTTTAGCTAGTGCCCAGCCTGGATCTCAAATTTCTGTATAATGGACATAATGGACATAGAATTGTTCAAAATTTCACCAATTATACATTGCTTCCCATATTTTGATATCTTACGACATTATATCTACTATTGTTTTCAATTGACCCTGAGTCAGATAAAGGCCCATGGAAACGGTGGTTGGAGGGACGACCTCCCATGGAAGGTTAGGTAACCCCTCCTGTACAACAAAGCTAAAATCAAAATTAGCATGTAAGGCGTGTACGTTTACCGATCAAACGGTGCTGGTTACCGATAAGCGGTAATCGGTACCGATATTTACCAGTTACCAATTAGGCACTTTGACCTGCTAATTGAACTGTTTTATTACCGTTCTATTTATTAAAAATAGCTATCTTATATTTTTGGGAAATCATTCAGCAAAATTGCGAAAAACGAGCTTTTAATTTTAATGGAATTTCGAAATCGTATTCATTTTGAAATTGCAAATCCGCTCCGCTAATTAAATCAAATTGCGTTCTATTTTTTAAATTGAACACATGCAGTTATATTTGAATTGCAAGCTTTTCTAAATACTTCATGTTCTTTCACTGCCTAGATGGCAATAATGTTAAAAACTTGTAGTTTTAGCAGAAGCGCTGATTAATAATTTTTTGGTAAAAAATTAAAAAACGTACATTTTTATTTTTATTTACTGATATTTTAGGCGGTGCAACCAAGCGTAAAATTTTATTGCAGTAGCAAATAAAATATGTTCAAAAAAATCTACTATAATATAAGTAATAAATAATAATGTATAAATATATAATGAATATAATTTTGTCAAATGACAAATTTACTTAGTTTACAGTTTACATATATTGAAAAATTTGGCCAGTCATCGATAAACGGCGAGTGCTTAACTCAATCGGTTTCCGGTTACCAAAAACATTTCTAACTGGTTGCAGCACTGGGCGTGTCGACCGCCTTAGGTGATAATGTTTGCTACTGGCCTGGTCAGATATAATACTTAGATATTATAAATTGCATAAATAGGAATAAAATACAGAATCAAATGAATGATATTTGAACTATTTTTGAAATTTTTTATCAACAAATTAAAGATGGAAGTACAAACCTTCCATTGTACACCATCTGCAATAGAGAACTGCATGGCTGAACCAAATTGACTTTGTGGGGGCTTTACATCGGGGAGACTGTAAGTTAGAGCTGGAGTTTGAACTTTTCGAGCCCATTTCGCATATCGAACTTCCATTTCATGATCAATCATTTTCGTTGAAGATTTATTTTCGATGTGAGGTGGCTAAATTTTAATGATAGTTTTCATAGATAAAACTAGACATTAATAATGATAAAATTAAGACAAAAGAACTGTAAGCATTAAAACATTTGCAAAGGAGGAGTCTTAGAGTAACTCAGATTACTTTTTTGTTTTTCTTTTGTAGTTTGAACTAAGACTGCGTAGATTTTACATTAATTTTTTAGTTAAATGAACTTTATCTTGTCATGGGCTTGCACCAGTGTTGACCATATTATTAAATCGAACGCATTTATTTACAGAAACGAGAATATTTGATTTAACCACTGTGTTTAGCAGATTTTTTACTAAAATTGTTTGAATAACAGAAAAATAGGCTAAAATGCACTTTATAGTGCTAAAGGCTTGGTACAAATATAGCATCATAACGAGACGGTTTTTCAATTTTGGAAAAAATGATGCTTTTGAAAAATTTCGACCAGCATTAGAGGGCGAGCAAAATTAATTAAGCTTTGTTTAACTGTGGCCAGCTTTTTCTGTTTGCTAAGTGTTACGGCATTTGAGTTTCTCAATTGCTTTAAAATTCCATACATCGTTTGTATTTTGAAAAATTTAGTTTAATTGTAAAATTTAGAAGTCTGCTTGAATGATGTTACCAGGTTTTCTAGATGGTTCTCTTAGACATTTTCAAGTGGAAAGTGGCATACAAAAAAATTCAATTGATCCTACATAAGGAGAATCATGTATAAGGCATGTCAAATATGATTCAAAACTCTATATACTTATTTGTTGAAAACTACTGTTTAAATTGTTTGTTTCTAAGACAATTTTATAATACCAAACAACTCTGCTTATGATTGCATAACATGTGCTTTAGGGTTATAAAATGAACTGTCATAGGTAATATATACTGTACACTAAGACTATGATTTTTTCTAGAAAACATGGCAACAGTTATATATTTTGAGAAAATATTCTAGCAGAAATTACATTTGAACTGTTCTTACTTGCTATACAGTAAATAAAGCATAAAAAACATATTCAAGCAACTCTGGTTATTATTGAATAGATCTTGATAAGCAACATTAAGTCAAAATTGACTAGAAATGAAAAAAATTAGTGAGCTTTAGTTTATGTATACCTTAAAACTGATCAATTGAGTCTGGTAATTTTTTCAAAATCTGCAAATGGATCGGCTTGGGTTGGATAGGATGATCGAAATGAGACAAAGTGGCCATTCTGATTGGGTCTATTTTATAGTATTAGCATTTTACAGCAAGAGGAACTTTTTCAAAAAAAGAAGCAAAAACATATCATTTCCCTTCAAAATCCAATTATTTTAT
The DNA here is from genome assembly GCA_900660155.1 of Hofstenia miamia. Taxonomy (NCBI): domain Eukaryota; kingdom Metazoa; phylum Xenacoelomorpha; order Acoela; family Hofsteniidae; genus Hofstenia; species Hofstenia miamia. The sequence continues at coordinate 1,613,543 of CABFPE010000044.1, forward strand.
ACAGCCATTTAACCCTACTTAATGGATCAGTATTTGCATATGACAAGTATGGTATAACTTTGAGTATACCACCATGTTATAAAAACCTAAAAGTTTTGTATTAGGATTTTGATGACGAAACTTTATCAACGTCTTAAATGCAATGGATAGATTAAAACGCTGCAATATATAAAGTTCAAACGTACCCAATGTGTTCAAATGCTATCATAGGAGACAGATTTCAAAGCAACCAGATATATATCCTCTATTTTTAATGTGAATCACTAGCATGGGATCCTCAAATAGGAGTTACATATTTCATTGATATATTTGAAATATTGAAAAGTTATGGCCATAAATATATTGAATATAGTATCTCCTCATTTCAGAAGCATTTCTAACAATCCTTTAGACAAAAAATCTGAAAATCGTCGATAGTCTTTGAAAAAATTATTTAATAACAAGAAAATCTGCGCTATATGAGAAGTGCGCATTTCCTTTGAAACCGATAGGGGCTTGCATTATAGCAGTTCTAATTATTTTTTAATGATTTTGCAAATTAGGTATAAGCAACTAATGATTCCACTTTTAAGTATGATATTAAATGAAAACCAATATGTCTGACACAACGTATACATTAAAATCACGGAATTAATTAGCAAAGAAAACGTGGAAATAAAATTGCAATTTGTTCTCGGGTGTTACAAATATCAACTTTGCCAAGATTATTTAGAAAAAATGATGGAATAGAGAAAAGTTGAAAACTAGAGATTTATAAAAAAAATCCCAAGAATTTTCCAAAATCTCATAAGGAGGAAGATAGATTGAAGTAGTTTTATCAGCTAAATTTTGCAGTTGAACACCTTACTCTATTTTTGATATGCTTAGCAATTATCGCAATTCAAAGTTTAATTTTATATAATTTCATTAATAAAAAATTTTTCAATTTAATTAATGTAAGCAGGATATAGGTCATTGAAATTTTGTCGACTGCTTTACTCAAGAAAATTAATTCCAGGTGATTTAAATTAAAAGATGGCCTGTAGTTGATATAGCGACGTCTTGGTAAAATCTTGCGTATAAATCCATATATATATATATATATATGTATATATATATATATATATATATATATATCTTGCTTTATGTAAAAAAATATATATATAAAGGGCAAACTAGATATTTGTCGAACTTTAGGAAACTATGTATATCGTTATTGAACATACATTGAATTTGATGGAGGAATATCAAATATTTACTACCTTATAGTGGGCAGTGAAGGCAGTCCAGTACGGCAACAATTTTTTTAATACAATTTCAAAGGCTTCCTTGAAATGGGTAATCTCGTTATATGATTTTGTCTTTATAAATGTCTGTGCTTGTCTTTCCATCTTTGCAGCCAGATCTGGAGTAATGTCAATTTGTATCCTAGGTTCAATTTGTGAATCTATGAATACACCGACCATACTTTCAACTTTTTTATTTACAACTACATCATCATTATCTTGGTGAACTAGTTCTTCTAAACGCTTTACTTCGATTAAAAACAGAAGGTTCATTGGCAGGAGAGGATTTCCTTCTTCATGCATAAATTTCCTTAGATGCTCCATAAATCCATCAATTTCTAGCCGCAATCTTCTATTATTTGGGTTGCTTAAGGCTTCAATTAACGTTTTCCTTTTGCCTGCAGTGGCAGGTATTTTTGCAGGTGTTTTCTCTTCAATTACTTCTCCGAGGCCATTTTTTTCTGCTCTGTCCTTCCAAGTGTTTGGAATACCATCAAGAGGCGTGCGCTTTGTTGATTTGCATTGCTCCAGGTACAATCTGCCATCCTTATAAATTTGATAGGCCTCTTCCAAAATTGGTTCTATGTAGGTATTGACAGATTGCAAACGAGCAATTGATGGCCGAACTTCTCTTATCATAATTTTACGAGGCAGATCAACTCTGTATTCTGATAGTCGCTGCATATAGTCTTTCACAATTTTAAGGGTTGACTCTTCTATTCTTTCTCTGTCGTCAGGATCAATACCAAAATGCTCTTGTAAGTCGCAGTAAAGTAAAAGGTAGTTTTGAGTAGTTTTTTGCTCATATTGAGAACAATACATTTTGAATTCTTTAAGATATTGTTGCCTTTTTAGAATATCCTTCAGATTTAATTCCTTAAAAGGAGTTGGCGCCTTCTTCTTCTGCTTTCCTTTTGTTGTCCAATCATTTACATTTTCATCTTCTTCTTGAATTGTTCCAAAAAATGGCAAGGTGCCTAATCTGGCTTCATATTCAGCTTGTTGTCGCCTTCTTTTCTTAAGTTCTCGTTCAGCTTTTCTAGCTTCTTTTTTCAACAGCTCTTCTTTATCAGGTGTTTTGCTTGCAGAATTTTTAAGTGCCTCTAATTCCCTTTCTTCTCTCTCACGTCGAAGCTTTTCTCTTTGAATTCGTCTTCTAAATTGCGATTCCGTTGACCCAGGATAACGGCGTACATAGGGAAGAACATTTTGCTTCATTTCCGCGATGCTTTCCTCATATTCAGGATAAACAACCCTTGCTGGATAACCACGAAATTGAACAAATATTTCCACGTCACTTTTATTAAAATTGTGCCAGGCTTTTTTCAAATCATTGACAACATTTTTGTGGAGATCTAGAAAAATTTCCTCATTAATCTTGTCTAGTTTATTAATCAAATTCTTCTTAATTTCATTACAAACGTCTTGATCAGCATTAATGAAAAACTGACTTTCTTTATTAAAATATTTGTTAAAAACTGTCCAGGCAGCAGAAAGTTGTAAACTTCTGTCTACGGAACGATCTTTGCCTGTTAGCTGTTCATTAATATCACTCCAAAACAAAAACTTTGAAAGGGCAAGCATATTTTCTTTGAAATTTGAACTGTCAGATTTGAGACATTTATTCTTTAAGTAATTTAGAAATGGGCCACCTGCATTCTTGTCATTCTTTATGCTTTCCAAGAATCTATCAGGCACGACTTTTAATGTTTCTTCCCATTCAGATGTAGTCCTTTTAATTCCACTTTTCACTCTAGAAGCAGGTGATTTTCCCTTAGTGTATACAATGCTCCACGTTTTAAGAGGGTTTTCCAATATTGTCTTAACTGAATCTGGCTTCAAGGGTAATGTTCTTGAAACGTCCAAGTAAGGATGTACAGAGAAATCCTGTACTGCGTCTATTTCAATAGTTTCTTTATCCCCCTCTCTGTTTTCAAAATTTTGATCTGTTGTGTTTTCATATTTATCTTCAAGCTCGTAGTCAGTTATTGAGGAAAATTTTGATTTCGTATCAACTGATATGCTTCTCCAAACTGAAGGAACTCGAATATGCTCTACCCTCTCTTTGTGGACCAAAAATCTTGACACCCAGTAGGAACGTATTCGTCTCAGGACATCATATTGTATTCTCCTTAAGATTTTATAACTTAATTTATCATGATCTGCTGCTTTCTCAATCTCTAGCTTTGCTTCAGAAGCAAACTTGTATTTGTATTTATCAAATAATTCTTTAAATGCAAATCTAAATTGTTTGTTTTCAATGAAAATCTTTTCAAACCCTTCAAATTCATCTTTGAATGATTCACAATCTAGCCAAAAGTTAACCATGTCATGACCTACTGTTCCTTTTAAAAATGATTTAAAGTTATCCATTCCTTCTTTACTTCCCAAATACTCTTCCTTCAACTGATGAATAGTTGTTCTTCGCTTTTCAGCGGTGGTACGTAAAAAATTTTTCATGGAATCTTGGGTTTTCAATTTTCTGTCAATGTTGAATGTGCTAAACGTCTTTTTGCTAAACTGTTCTATTTCCTCTTCGTCCGTTCCTTCAAAATCACTATTGTATTCACTAATTCTGTCTTCATCGTCTGAATGCTTTGGGGAGGAGCTACGATTATCACCTGAGGAAATCACCAAGTGATCTACAGCCTCAGAATTTCGATGAGTATCAGTTTGGCTTTCATCAACCTCCATTCTTACAGAAGATTTTCTTTTATGTGCAGCTCCTGATTTTAGAATGCTTTTTGGTTCAATAAAGGGCCTTTCGTATTTTGTTTCATTGATATTGTCGCGACTGCTTCTACTAGACATATTAATTGGCAGACTAAATGCTCGTGAACCTGGTCTCAAGTACTTAAATGCCGAATAACGTATCTCTGGCCAACCATCGTAATCGCTAGAATCAATTGTGTTTTTCGAAATGCTGCTTTCAGATTCAGTTTCTGTCTGTCTACTGTATCCCCTGATACCACTGCTAGTGTTAGCTCCTGAAAGGCGCCTGGTATCCAGAGATCTAACAAGTTTTTTGCACAGTTTATATTCTAGGAAATATTGAGATTGGTTGAACAGTCCAAGACGATGCTCTTTTACCCAATTTAATACACGTTCTCTTTCGTCATCACTTGCCCCATAACGTGCCTAAATGAATGTAAAATTAGCATGTGCAAATTCAAAAAAGTTTCATGTTATCTTGAAAGTTGTTAATAACACTGGCCAACAAATGGAGATAAAATTTTTTTTATTCGAACGAGATATGCTGTTTCTGGGTATTTCGAGCATGCTGAACACGATAGTAATCTTTGTTTTGCTTGAATAGGTCACATATTTAAGTAAAAAAAATTATGTCAAATTGGGTTTTTGTATGATTTTAATACATGGATTTACGCTAGGAGTGTAAAAATGAGAAAAATATGTATAGCTTTATACAAAAATTGTTTATTTTTCATACATTAATATCTCAAATAGATTTTTGTATGATTTTAATACTTTATTGAACACATGGATTAAATGTAGGAGCGTAATTAATGAGAAAAGATATAGCTTTATACAACCAAGTACGAAAAATTTGAAAGTTTTTGTCTCTTCCTTTTGTGTTCAGCTTGATGATGTTCCCGCATGAGTGTCCAGCAGTAGTCGGCCAACATAACCGAAGTCCACTGTGCACTATATCAACTCTCCATATTAGCAATTGCTTGGTGGAATTGTTCGCCATGCTGGTCACTGACACCACAGTTGCTTTCAGGAAATAGATCCAAGTGGGAGTGGAGAAGATGGAGCTTCAATGACATGTTGGCTCCCAGATTCTAAAAGTCACTCAGCAGCTTCCCGATGATCTCTTTGTATTGAGGGTTCTTGTTTCTTCCAAGGAAACAGTCAACAACAGATTTGTATGACTCCCACGCCGCCAGTTCATCTTCAGAAAAATCTCGGGTGAAAAGTAGGTCTTTAAGACATTCCCGAATTTGCAGTCCATTGAAGACGCCGGCATTAATTTTGGCTGTTGAAAGTTTCGGAAATTTCCCTTGAACGTGACAAATTGAGTCATCAATCCCAGTTTGATATGCAGCGGTGGCAGAATGATATTCTCCTTTGGAACAAGAGGCTCGTTGATGACGTTCTTTTCACCAAGTGTGTAACCATCACGCGTCTTCCACACCTTCTGAATGAAGTGGTTCTCCTTATCGCGACTGTCCCACTCACAGATGAAATACTGAAAGTTTGGCCAGCCAGTTTGGATTCCAGAAACAATGGCGACAACCTTCAAATCAGCACAAATTCCCCATTGATGTTCATCGTAATTCAAAACATGAAGAATCCGAGCAAGGTTGATGTAGGTCTCCTTCAGTTGAGTCAAAGAAGCAACAGGAACAGTCGGAAGTTGATTGCCAATGTGAATTAATGCTGCCTTGCTGCAATATTTGGAGCCATCGATAAAAAGTCACCATTCATAAGCACGATGGGGTGTTTTAAACTTCAGAATGAGTCCATTGATGTTATTGTAATAGCACAAATCGCCGTCCAAATATAGTATTCTTAGACAGATTCCAAACTAATATTATACAGAATGTCATACAAATATTGAAATGCACTATTTTGTTTCGGATATTTATTAACCCTATTCCAGTTGGGGGGGGGGCAAAATTGCCCCCCTGTATTAGATTTTTTATAACTTTTTTTAGACCCCATTACACAATTAAATTTTTCGACTCAGTGAACAAAATTTATCTATAACCAATTCCTGAAAATTTTGAGTCAAAAGGACTTTTCCGTTTCCCTATGGGAAAAATTTCGGTAAAAAAACGGTAAAATACCTCGTTTTTTGAGGCTATAGAACAATATTTTTGTCTCTAAAGCCTTGAGACGTAGGTTTTCCACTGTATTATGTCTAACGTAACACAAATCAATGAAAAAAAACTTTCCTTTTTGTTTTTATATCAATTTGTGGTTCAAAAAATGAAAAATGTGGAAAAAAGTCTATTTTACGACCTGCGATGACGTCATATTTTTAATTTTTGCAATAAATTATGCTCAAAATCTGTTCAAATTTTAACCAAATGATGTTTGGAAACTAATTATGTTATAAGTATCCAATATACATCAAAATTATGCATAAGATGCTTTTTATTCAATTTTTGTTGCAAAAATGCTAAAATCAGATATGTTGATATAAAATGATGACGTCATCACATGACCACATGACCAAAAACGATGGTACCTTTTCTTTCTTGATGGTAACATGTCATACTACAACCCTACAAAGTTTTATCGAATTTCGTCAAGAAATAAGCATTCTAGACAGGGGGGCAAATTTGCCCCCCCCCC
>CABFPE010000044.1:1621235-1647213 GCA_900660155.1 Hofstenia miamia
ATATATATATATATATATATATATATATATACATTAAAAATATATTTATCTAAATGTGGCTTTTTAGAGGTTGCCTATCAATTTATATTGTCCTTAATTTAGAAATGGATTTCCAGACGCATATTGAAATAGTTTTTTGCTATTATGAGCATGGTAAATTATCTACAAGAACCTTTGGTCAGTTTTCTCATCATGGATGTGTGTATGCTCGCAGTTGATTGATATGTGCCTCAACTAATTCCCATTTGAAAATAACATCTTCTTTGCATTCCCAAAAATTAACTGCATGGGTAGGTTTCACAGCTCAAACAATTCTTCCACTATATTTTTTGAGATTCTGTCCGTGAAATCGTTGCCTTCAAATATTAAGGGAAAATCTCATTCCAAAATTACAAAGTAAACACATCCTCTGAACAAAATTTAATTTCAGCAAGTTGTTCTCCCCCATGCATAAAATAACTGTAAATTATTTTCAACTGATAAATTTGCAAGTAGAATAATCACTATGAATAACCATGGTCACTACGTTCTCCAGAGTTATCACCCACTGATTACTAGCTTTGGGTTGTGTGAAACATCGTGTGTAGCTTAGTAGTCTTTCTAGTATGGATGAACTGAAGCACTTTATAGCAGAAGACATTATTGTGATACCAGCAGAGGTGTGCAATTGGTCATATTTAACATATTTTGTAAATATATAAACCTTTTTTGACATGGTGTGTAAATTTATAGCCACCCTGTATATAGCTAAGGATCGTAGCTCTTATAGAAAACGTCTTTGAAAAACAATTGTTGATGAACTTGTCAAATATCTAAATAAATAAATAATTTCATCATACACTCTACTAAACAACGTGTTTAAATGTAAAATGAATAATGGCTCCTTCGAATAACATGTGATAAATAGCTGTGTATTATTAAAATCTGAATAATGGTAAATTTTCAAAAATATCTGCAATGTAAATTCACCGTGTCGTCCTGATTAATTTCAGGAAGTCTTTCCATCGAATTAATCAGGTTAAGACATACACTTTTCCTAAATAAAATTCTATAGGCCTATATTAATGATAGGCATATATCATGCAAAACGCAAATATTTTGTATTCTAAGTGCATGTATATCGCCATTATTTTAATAATTTTTAAAAAAATATTCTAGTAGAACATTAGAACAAAGCGCCAATACTTTAAATTCAAACCTATGAAAAACTCCTATTCTTGTATATATAATTAATTTAATACTACAACTAATATTCCGAATGCTATTGGATGTTCTAAACGCAGAATCTGGTTCAAAAATTTTCAATTTTCAGTCGAGATCAAGAGCTTTTCTACATTTGGACTTGCATTGGTTACAAGGTAAAAAATAGAAGATTCGACAAAGAGCTCACTTATAATTTCAAAAGGACACTCATCAATATGAAATATATTGAGAATGCATAAAAAAGATTTTTAGAAAAAATTTAAAAATTCCCGAAAAAGGGATGGTCAATGACTCCCGGATGCCTCCATACTAATCGTGCTTTTTTAAACGCAATTAATTTTCGCGTTTTCGTTTGTTAAAACGCAATTAAAAACTCGAATTAGAAAGTTGTTATACACTTTCCTTTCTATAAGATTTCATTTTAGAATTATTTAAGAATCAACCCGCAGCTTAAAATATTAATTCCCGAGATTTTTGAAAATCGAACATATTGCGATGTTGGTAAAGTTAAATGGATTACTTGTTCAAATTGATTAAAAAATTTTGATTTTCATAATTCCTGAATCTGAAGGTTTCTGTATATGAAAATCTTTATCCTTGAAATAATGATTTGATCTTATGAATGCCATTTGACCTACAGGAATTTAAGAATTATATGAGAACATTTTAGGCTCGTATTGACTGAATGATTAAGAATCATTAAAGCTTGGTAATGCTTATAAAAAAGAAAGCCCTTATTTTTATATTGAATTAATTCTGCCAACAAGTAAATATTGGCACTCTTAGCAAAAATAAAATTCGAATAACAGTAAACACACAATTTAGGGCCCTGTGACTATTCGAAAGTCGAGTTAAGTTCGAGTATTCAAACTCGACTCAAGGTCCAAAAACTCAACTCGACATTTCGAGTACTCGAAATTAACTTTCGTTAGTTTTGAATGGCATGTTTTTCTCCCATTTTTGTCTGTAGAACTAATTTCGAAAAATTCATCTAACTTTCGCTATTTAAATCAAATTACAATAAGTCATCAAACTTTTCCCTTTTATTTAGTGTAACATTTTGTATCTCTTTCGTGGGCTTATATAGGGTTATTCAACATATTACACAGTTATACATAGCTTAGCCTTACTAAAAAAGTGAGTCTAAATGTATTTGTAATTCTAGTCGAACTCGCGAAGTACGGTTCTAATTCGAATCGAACTCGACTCGAGCTTAAAAAGTCAAATCACAGGGGCCTAACACAACTGTACTATTCTGAATTTCAAATTATACTCAAATATTAAACTATAATTTGCCTCGGGTGACTTTAGAGTCACATAAACATTTTGCAGCATTTTCTAATTTGTAAATCTTTGGGATATGACCACATCTTTGGGTAAATATGCTCACATGTAACGGTGAGAATTTCTGCTAAAAATTATCCCTATTCCTGAAGTAAGTGAAAATTTTAGTTAATTTTCTAATAAAAATCCAATTTTTCAATAATTTTGCATTTTTTCCCAACACCCCATGTTCATATAATAAAGAAGCCTAAACCAATTGGAGCAGAACAAACCTAAATTATTTCACAGCACCTAAGGGCGGTTGAGGCGCGTTGGGTGAAAGGGTAGAGGTAAAAATTATGTCAATCCTTGACGTACATACTGTAACTGTAGTGGCAGAAGAATGTGATATACAGCAAATCGATAAATTTCATTCTCTGAAAATTAAAATTTGAACGCGACATTTATATTCAATTGTATTAGAAATTTACTTAAGCTTGGATTTCCATTAACACATTTAGCTGTCTCTTTCTATATCCAACACAATTATAAAGTGACCAGTAATTCTTTCTAATGTACAAGAATGATCTTTATTCATTTTGTTTTAAATATAACTACTGTCTTTGTCAGAAAATTGTATAAAATATACCTGTGATGACTGTCGCGCAGAAGCTGATTCCATTTCACATTCATGCAAAGTTCCCGTGAGTCTATCATAATAAAGGGCTATTGGAAAAGCGAGGGAGGATAAGAACGCATTGAAATAGTCAAAAAATATGTCGTCATACGCTAACAACTCTTCTAAGTTATTCTCACTTGGTTCAGATGTTGACCGCATATCCCATTGTATCGTAAAGTTGCTATAACATGAGTTGGACAGTGTCCAAGAACGCACTTGAATACGTGACGTTAATAATTTAGACTGCGTTTTATTTAATTCAGTTTAAACTCCTAGGCTTAGAAGTAAATACCACCTGTACAGAAAACACACTATCAAAGGCAGATTCCATCTCATCAATTAGTAATTAATTGGAGCATATTAAAACAGTTTGGGATGCAGTGCGCTAGATTTATTGAAATCTTAATGTACGACAGCATTCGTCATTAACAACAAAACAGATAAAGTAATTTTTCAAATTTAGACGCCAAACATTGGCGGGACATCTTCTGCGAGACACATGCATTCTACTGTACTGTGCATGTGCATTAGATAAAATTGCAATTTTCAAACAAGTTTGTGACTTTGGACTTGAGTCAAGAACTCAAATGTGATGGTTTTTGTGGCACATAGACAATACTGTAAATACTTTTGTGTTTCCACTTATGAACCGTAGTTGAGTTTTGATGGGCTTCACTAAAATTCATATTTTGCATCAATACATTTTGGAATTCAACAGATTGTTAAGCAGTCATAAATTTTTGATGGGAATATAAACATCTAAATTATACCTCACCCCATTACAGTAATAGAGAAGAGAGTCAGGAAGACCTACTTTATATTGGACTTAGTCATAACTTTCGTTTCCCGCAAATTTGTATCCATTCTTATTCGTAAAAAAGTTTCAAGTTTATTGTTTAATTATGGCCTCAAAATGGCTACGATTTTGAAATAGATAGGACTAGTAAAGTCCGTAAGCGGGGATGGAAACATTTTCAGTGAACTCAGACAATTACCATCTTTGATTGGTATAATGTAATCAATGCTGATAAAATGTATTTCAAATAGTATGCATCTTAATTCACTTGATTTTCATTTAAATTCAAATCATTTTTGCTATAATATCACATTTTACGTTGAGTATATTCCAAATTAGCAATTGAGGAAATCGACATATTTTTGTAAAACTTAACCAAGCATGACCTACACTAGTAGCCTTTCTTCAAAATATGACTCAACCCCAACCAACACTCTTGGATAGAACCAACCCCCTTGAGCTCCTGCAGTGATATAGTGTTAAAATATATTATTAGTATCAAATATATTTTTGTTCTTCAATAACTGCTGGGAATTGAGTTCGTAGCTGACAAGTACAAAACTGTACAGAATGATTATTTGTTGTTCGAAATCATACTAGATTAATGTATGAGAGATTTATATCTAGAAAATTATAATTTTGAAAGAAATATCTTTTAATGGTGCACACAGCGCAAAGTCATTTCTTTGGGATAGTGGCAATGCAAGATTTTGCTAGTTTTGTATAAATTCCTGCTGACAATCTCCCAAAGCAGGCACATAATTTCATTTATGAAAATCATTTAATTAAATGTAGCGAAATTTCCTTGCATGTAGGTGTTAGCAATTTGCAAATAAATGTGATTTTTTTTGCTGATTTTATTGCGTTATGATCTTTTAATTTAATGCACAAATACATTTTTGAATGAATATAAATAAACACTTATACTAAACTAATACTACTTCAAAGATGTATCTCTTTAACTCTTTCAGATTTATGGGATTTTTTCTCGACAAAATCCTTCAGAATCTGCCACACGCTCTCTATGGGTACGAGATCTGGCGAATACGGTAGCCATTGCATAACTTGAATATCATAATTGGTAAAAAATTCTTTTTTAGATTTTGAGGTATGAGTAGTTGCTCCATTTTATTCTAAGATCATGAATTGGGATATAAGCAGGTTGCGTATGGTACAAATTCCTCGAGTATTTGGCAATATTTTGAACTATTAATTTTACCAGTGCCATCTAGTGTGAAAACTAATGGTAGTCAAATTTTGAAAAGTATCCACTTTTTTTACTTGAGCGATAATATACTTATTTGTCATGCTAGCAGTGCAGTGTAGTGTTTATTTAGAGAATTTTCATACTGTTTGGTGCGTTGTCAATTATTGGTTTAAAGATTGCTGCACGATTTGTTAATGAATTACCAAAACTTATTGATAAATATACTGGAAACTGGACTTAATTAGGACTTTATAGTTCTAAAATTAAACTTCTCAGTAATGTTAACAAAACTGCTTAATTTGGTTTTTGCCACAACCTCATTTAAGTATGTATGTACTACAGTACACTTGAAGGTTTTCTTGTTGCATCAAGCTAGTATATTTTAATAACATTTAGCAAAGAGCATAGCTGGCTTAGAATATGGACACAGGAACGAGCACGTGCACGGGCCCTACCCTAGATTATTTGCTTTTGGGAAATGGGTAATAACGACTGTATTTTTTCTTCTGTAAATCTTATAACTGTATGTGAAAAACTATTTATCAAAGGTATACACACTGCATTACAAGAAATTTAAACAGTGCCATGTGACGTCATCTAATAACTAGTGAAAGTGCAGGGTAGATTATACACTATGCTTAACTGTAAGTGAAAAGGGTTTTTTACAAATTTATACATCTTAAAATTAATAGATTAACTAGCTCATCATCAATTGTTTAAATAATATTGGTTTACTATGCAAAGCAAAAAAAATTTCACGAGTCAAAATTTTGCAAAAAAATTTATCCCATATGTCAATTTATAAAGGGAAAAATGAAGTAGATGCAATTGAATTTAATTTCATGAAAATGCCAAATACCAGATGTTCAATTACATCATCAATTCTAATTGGTTAATGCTAATACTATAAAATAATGTAAAATAATGTAAAAATAATGTAATAATGTTTGCGGCAATTTGTATAATAGACACTCAGCTAAATTCATCTGTAAGTTTTATCAATATTTGATTTTTAAATGCTGGAGGCCCAAAAACGCATTTAAGAAAATGGACAATATTCATTTCAAGAAGCATGTTTTATTACCACATAATTGATTACGTCATTTTGCTTTGCTGTTAGAGGGCTACAAAAATTTGTGCTATAATTTCTTATAATGCAGACCGCAAATCCCAATTGTGTATCTGCACAAAAATTATGGAAATTTATGCCAGAATTCGACGACGAGGAGATCAAAATTCAATGATCTTCTTCCATAGTTTTCTCAACAATTTGATGAAATCATTGCACTCCTGATTAAATCCTCAAGGATACCCTTCACTTATTTCAAGTTTATCAATCTTCTGATATTTGGAATCTTCTTTTCTTTAGGACAGTGACATGAATTAAGATCACTGTACTTACACGCTGAAAAGTCAAACAATTGTTTTGAATCTTCAAAAAACTTGTCAAGTTACTGCTTATAACTTTCGACGTTACGCTGCGCCTTATAGGGTTTGATCCGTGTTAGATACTTGTTATGATAAGAGACTATTTTATCACCAATTTGTTTCACAGTTACACTAGGAATGGATGCACTACTGTAAATATATGAAATTCTTTCACGAAATGTTTTGCAGATATCTTTGACAGATGCATATTCTCCTGTTTCAATTTTTAACTGCTGTTTTCTGAATAGAACTGATTTGAAAACATCAGAATGAGTTTGTAATTGGTTTAATTTGAAATCAGAAACGACAGGAAATCCTAAAACATAGACTAATAGTACCTAGAAGGACAGCTCGGTCCATCATCTACATACAAAACGGGAGCCAAATAAAATAAAAAATTTTTTGGGACATCGTGTATTTCTTAGTAGACGTAGTATACACTGCATTTCTAGATCTATTATATGATATTTGATACATAATATATTATTTATTGTGATAATTATTGCAATTAATACCATGTAGTATTTCTAAAGATGATCTCCCCCCTCTAAGTCAAATTGCTGGATCCGCCACTGAAAGACGGTAATGACTAACGAGACCAAACAAGTAACGGAACCAAAATTAACTTTCGGAACTGATCCCGCACATCTCATTAGTATAACTCCCATTAAGTAGGCTAAAATCCCATGATTTTCATTGCAAATATTAATTTGGATGCTGTTTACAGGCATGAATGTCTCCATGGCAATGATGGTTATTAAGAGAGGAGCTGCCCAAGAGTTTTCCATGGATTGCATTTCTAGTTATCCTATTTTTGATGTCTATAAGGCAGTGGTTGACGAGCTCTGTGGTTTTCAATGTGAATAACAACTCATTTTGTGATTCAATTGGGTTTTTGTTTAAGTAAGTGCTGCAATTGCAGAATTTGCTAAAAGTATATCGTCCCAATGCTTCCATGAACTTCGAATTAAGGTCATCTTGGCATCAATGCAACAGTAAGAACAAACTTATTGTAAAATTCACAGATATCTTCTAACCTTTTTTTCTGCATAATAATTTTGATTTTATACAGGACCATGGCAAAAAATGTCTGTTGTTCCTCGCACAGGTTACAATCACTCAATTCAAAACTAATCTCTTGTGATTTTTATTGGATGTACTAAATTGAATCATGTCATGAAATTTTGCGGTTTTGATTAAATTATTTTACACCTGAAAGCGTTTCTCGTTGTTCCGAGTCTCAGTCCCAGAAAAAAATTTTGTTTCCGCCTCTGTTTGGTGGTGATAGTCGCTAAGATCTCTAAATAGAATTAATTACATCAAGCTGCAATATGCTGCTGAAGTTTAACACATCAAAGTAACTAATGAAATTTCTAAATATTGCAGTATTTTTAAACAAATGAAATGATAAGTGTTTAAAATACTAGTTTTAAATAACGCAAATATAGGCATCCAGTCCGTAAAACGTTGGTTTTTTGTCGTGGCATCTGCTCCCGGTCCCTTTGAATAACCATAGAAGTGCATTTTTGTAAATTAGAAAGGAGGTAGGTAAATTAGAAATATCCGGTTTACTCAATGATTGATCTTCATTGTGATTTAGTCCAAGTTCAGCCTGCTTCGGTTATTTACAAAAGTGCATTACACATCCTCATACGGTTCTAGATATCCATGGACTAACCACTAAAAGTGAAATGCCAGCTTTAGAGACGTTTTGGAAATTAACTCTGTAGACAATTTCAAAGTCGTAAGATTTCTAAGGAGAATCTGCAACGATGTATTATACATTTATAAATAATAATGATCCCGTATTTCACTTGTAATTAAAACTGAAGACAAACTATAATACTACTTCGCAGCGATTTGATTAATTTAACTCTACTTGTATTTATTGGATGCATGTATAATCTTCAGTTATAGAAAAAACAGTTCCATATACAAAACTAAAAACGTTTAGTTAAGCCAATAATTACATGTGTGAATTCATGGATCTTCCACTACAAGTTTCAAACTTTGCTGTGTGGTTAAGGATGAGCAATAGTTGAAGTTTTAGGCGGTAATATGATAAATATGTACACTTAATGCGTCATTGCTTTCTCAAGATTGTAACAATGCAAGTTATTTGCGAGCCAGCACTGCTGCCAAATATGCATTGCAAAGTGAATTCATAGGGTTATCGAAACGAATTCATTTTTAGAAGTCAGTGTATAGGCACTAGTAATGAATGGCAATATAGCAAATAAAGTTGTTTACAATAAATTGCTATCAACTTCCGTTCTAAGATTTGAGTAATGTAACTCTAAAGCCATTGCAGTTATGCGTGCAATTATTTTTCTAATTTTCTTAATTGGTTATTGTCATGCCACTTGTCGTCTGAGGAACAAAGATCTTCCATGCAGATGTGTCGACGATACCTTGAGGTGTACATGTCTCACGCCCCAATCAATTGATTTAACGTCTGCGGACATTGAAAATAAGAAGGATGTCACGTCCATACAAATCCGAGGTTGTATTGTAAAGCACGTTAACTCAAGCCTTTTTATCGATTACGCTGAAGAGTTAACAAACTTGGAATTAATTGCTTGTCAAATAGACAATGTTGATAAAAACTCTTTTGCTGAGATAAAAAAGCTTCAAAATTTGTTTCTCAGCAACCACCATGGTGTAATTGAAATGGAATTTCCCCTTTTACCAAAAAGAGATTGCCCAAAAGGTAATGATGCTTCGGTTTCTACTTATCTTTAGTCTTAAATTTAGGAATTTATATAACATAACACTAAAAATGCATAAGTTATCTTTTCATATATATGTATATATATATATATATATATATATACATATATATGAAAATATATATATATACATAAATACATTGTTTTAGGGAATATTCTTATTTAATGAAAATACTACACTGGCACACTTCAGGGTTGCAAAATAAATATTCAATCAAAAAATTAAGGCATTCAAATATTTTAAATCAAAAATTAGTACAATACATTTTTCTAAGGTGAATCAGAATTATTATTATGATGGTATGAATATTGTATCATGTAGATTTAACTCAACTTTACATGCTAAATTCTATTAATGAAACTTAAAGCATATTATTTCATTACAGACTCAAGAACGTTATTTATAACTGTTAAAATATATCATTAAATCTCGAATTATTTACCTTGTAAAGTGAGAAGCCCCAGGGTAAGATGTCACCGTGTTGATCCTACTTTTTTTAGATCCCATTTAATTATAGGCTGTTCACACCTATACTTATAGTACGATTAAGCTAACATTATATGCATGAAGAAACTAAAAATCTTTTTAACACATAATGTTGATCATATGCTTGCACAGAGTGGGTGACATGCGCCCCCATTCCCCTTAAATGAAAAGAATTTTTGTATAGATTCTGATGCTACAAACCAACTAATTCATAGTAGAAGAAAGTTATTGTTATGTGTTTTAGGCGACTGAACACTTACAACAAAATTATTTCTATTTGTTTTAATACCCAACTTGCATCTTCGAAGTACCAGGTTTTCTGCTAAAACTTGCAGGAAGTTCAAAACAATTGTTTTATTTTTCTTTCTGAAGATACGAATTATAGTAGGAATTAGTCATGAAGGAATGTAGCAAATATAGAATGGGCCTTTTTAAGCCTATGTTTGCAAAAAATCGTTTTTAGGAAAAATCTCAAAAGCGTGTTAACTTGTTTTTTAAGAATTGGTTTCCTTCAAAAAAATTGAGGGATTTCAAAATTATGTCTTCTCCAAATTTTCAACCTAAGGAATTGTGATACGAAATAAATGAAAAAATACTGAAATTCATGAAGTTTAAAACACTGAAATACACTGAAAATATTTCTGAAAGAATAAGTGTTTTCACGATTTCCCTGATATTTTTTGAAAAAACATGAGAAAAATATCTAAAAAACAAGTGCTTTAAGGACGTATCTTAGGCCCATTTTGTTGTTTCAAAATGCTTTTTTCAAGTAATTCTGGTCAACCCTGGTTTTAAGCATTTCATATCTATTGAGCAGATTTGATTTAGTAAAATTTTTAATTGATTTTTTTGTAAGTGAATTTAAGCTTTTGATACATGAAATTTTTCTAACGTCCTAGCATTAGGTTATGAATTCCTCAATACCTTGCAATTATTCAATGCACATGATTTGCAAATATACATTTAACAGACTCACTGCGCATAGACAATCATCAAAAAATTATGAAATTATGAATTTTCGAAACTTCATCCCTAATCAAATATAGCAAAGGTAAATAAATAAATCGCAATTACGAAACAACGATTCACCTAGTAGCAAATATTTACCTTGTATGTAAAATGTTAATAATATAAGAATATGTTAGGCATTGGGGCAAGTTAGCAATTTTGATAGCTAGTAGTAGGTTAATATCTTACAATAGACTTAGCGAATATTTGCAGTGATTGGTGTTTTGTAATTTAAATTTCAATGTTTATTGATGTTAACATCTTGTAATAGCTCTATAAGTTATGATGCTTAAAATGAGGGGTAAGAAGTGGTTATGAAAGATTTATAATGGAGTGTGATATTCAAAGTTTATATATAGTAATCTACCTCTAAAATGCTCCACAACCAATTCCCATTTGGGAACCCTCTGAATGACGAGATTTGATCAGAGACCTATTGCTAGAAGATTTGTGTTGTATTATCCACGATCGAAAGATTAAATCAGTAACGGGTATAGCGCTTGACAGATCTCACAGGGTCGAAATTTGAATTCCCTCACAAGTTTTCGCGTGGTTGGATTTAGATACATTAGTCAACAACTATTTAAACCCACCTATCATAATTTCACTTGAGGAACAAGAAACTCAGATTTGTTCAAAAAAAGAATTACACTTCATGAACACTGCATCGATGTCAAAGCGAATGCAAGCAATTATTGATGCTAGAAGAGGCACAACAAAATATTAAATTTTCTTACTTACATTTTTAATTTCATATTTTTATATAAACATTCAATAAAAATTGTTTAAATATTGTATTTTCGGATTGGTTAATTGACTAATTCATTTATAAAAACAATAATATTTAGCATAAATACCATTTAATGAAGCATATAGTAAAATATAGTCTTTACATTTTTTTTGAAAAAGATGTACGTATATGGCAACACTTACTACGTTTTATGACGTGTCTAACCCAAAATATATAACAATGAATCTTGGATGAAATATAAATCAACATCTTACATTATATATATTAAGCAATAAAACTTTAAATAAAGGTGCAAAATGCTTCAAAAGTCTCCTGTACGTTGATAAAATTGTAGTCAATCTGCAACTATTCAGATACAAAAATTTGCCTAATCAGAAATGAGATTCGACTCCGTGCAGAAAATTACTCAATTTCAAGAAATAAGTGCCGAGTCCTAGCATAGATCTTGCACACACTTTATACCCGGTGCATTATGGTATGATAGTTCAATGCCTATTAAATATTTGCATATTATTTCGATTCAATATCGTCAACATAGAGATGTATATACTACAGACGATTTGTAGTAAAACAAACACATTTGAAACAAAAAATACTTTTTTCCCAAGTATAGCGAATTAATGTAAAATTTTGTTCAACTATTCAACATAGATAATACCCCCAATTGTCTTAGAATTAGATTGCATTTACTTTGAAAGTAAATTTTCATTTGTATGACTCACCAAACAAATTGAATTTATTCATATGTAAAGAAGAGTAAATGATTTTGAGATATTATTCACTGCAAGTAAGCTGCTTAGATATACATGTGTGATAGTGTTAGAATAAATATTCATATTGTGGTATTGTAGAATACCATAAGAAGTAAAATGTTTCTGTGATCGAATAAATAATTTACATTGGAAATGACTGATTTGATTGACTGAACCAACTTGCTTCATCAAAGGCTTTGGTGAGGTGTTTTGGTAGCCTCATTTTGTGGCGTACAGCATTTGAATTTGTAAATATTATAAACATATCTTTGAAATATAATATATTGGTTCAGAAATATTGAAATAGTGGTATTCTGTTTATAACCCCTGAACGAAAGGCCTGTCTTAGCAATGACAACGCTCTTACTGAGAGCACTCTGTTATTATAATAAACACCTCTTACTGTGTGTAATATAGGATGATGTAGATGACGTTTCTACAAATTAAGAAAATATTTATTAACAAGCTTAACAAATGAATAAATTGAATGTATATATATTTATATAATAGTCTTTAATTAAATCAGTAAATTACAACTGATTTATAGAATAAATAATACAGAT
This sequence comes from Hofstenia miamia, assembly GCA_900660155.1. NCBI lineage: Eukaryota > Metazoa > Xenacoelomorpha > Acoela > Hofsteniidae > Hofstenia > Hofstenia miamia. The sequence continues at coordinate 1,634,102 of CABFPE010000044.1, forward strand.
TTAAAAATGATGAAAGATCGGAGATGTCTATCAGGAAATATTCGTAAATATTTCTCCTTATTTTGATACTGCACTCACCTCCACTCCCCTCCCCGAATTGGTTAATGTCCACCCCCCCCTTCCACCCCATTTTTCAAGCCCATTTTTTTCATTTCAGGTTATTCTACTGCAAATTGGCAGTTTTAATCTTGGAACTGCTCTATGTTTAACATGCTACCAAATCTCTAGGGCTTGCAGAATAATTTTTTGCATTGAAAATTTGATCTACATGTAATTTGTATAAATTTGTACTATCTTTCATCAAAATTATCATTAACTTTTTGTTAGCAAGAATTACAATAACTTGTCATTCTTTTGACTATGACTTCAATTAATAAATTTTTAATTATATAAAATATTTTAATTTTTAAATTTGCAAAATTAACCCAAGAAAATTTATGTTAACCAAAAAATCTAGCTATCTCCTACCTATACTAAAATAAAATAGTAATAATAATGATGAGAAAAAAATTTCCAGCCAAAAACTAACATTGCATTTCATACAAATGACCGAGAGAATAAATTTGAAAAAATATTACGTTCACTGTTATTTGTATATAACAATTTGGAATACTAATATTTAATGTTTAGATGATTTCGACTCCCACATTAGTGTCACAATATACTATTCTTCCATATCAACATTTGACCAAGATCAATTAATCTGTGTAGATGAATTGGATCTGTCTCACAATGACTTTAGCAAAGGATTCCCAAAGATCGACAAACTTTCAAATCTCATTTTTCTTCAATGCGACAATTGTAAGCTAGAATTCGTGCCAATGCAAATTCCAAATACAATTCTGAGGGTATCATTTGAGAACAACTTGATAGCAAATATAACAAGTGCACATCGCATTCCATCTTTTACTAATGTAGAAATGTTGTCTTTTGCAAATAATAGAATCACATATATTGCTACCGACGCTTTTTATAGCATTCATACAAAAACCATAGGTGATGAAAAAATCGAAATTGACTTTACTAATAACAGAATTCGATTCTTAGAACAATCGGTTTTCTATTACATGGCCGGCAACGAATTGGGACAAGGAGAAATTGAGGTGAACTTAAGTCAGAACCCAATTGAATGCAGCTGTTATATGCAATGGATTTTAAGCCTTAAGCAAGACATGCCTCACGTAAGCATTAAAGGCGAATGTCTTAGCCCTCCAGTGCTTAATTCCAGGGCTTTAAATTCATTAAAAGTTTCAGACTTCAATAATCTTCCACATTGCACAGTTAGTCCACTGTTTCTTCCACATACTCCTCGAAGTCAGAAAGTAGCATTTATGCTAGTTGCATTAACTAGTGTAACCGGGACAATATTATTGTTCGCTGCTATTCGACATTGGAATAAAATGAATAGAAAAAGGAAAAGGAAATATCGCAAACTTGACGCCGCTGGTGCACAAATCGATAACTCTATTTATGTTGTTGGTGATGAGGAAAACCTTCACGTCACCGATACATACATGTAATATTTATATCATAGCTGTTGTATTTTTATGGAATTGTTGAAATATTTGAATATTCATTGAAAAAGCTTACACTTAATATGTTATTTAGCTAAGCTATTAATTGGATATTTAAATTTGTTGATTAATTTTTGAGATTCTACAAATGTCTATGAGACATATTTTTTCATATCTGAAGAATTTTAAAAACATGAATCCCATACATGAATGCAATTTAGTTCAATTGTTTAGTACTATGTTTTTATACACGATAACCAAATTTGCATATCAGGCTGCGATATCAAATGGCTGAGTGATTCCCACCAAAAGTTGTACACAGTTTGGTGTGACTTTCAGCTCATTCTATTTTAAATTTCACATCCTACTATTATATTGCTTGCAGCTTTCTCCAATTGTTGTTCTCTTCCCTGACACAATTTTCTGTAGTCCTCTAGTATTCTCCATTCATTGCACTTGACTGTCTCTCTGCCATCTGTACCCTCATTTGGTATGTCTTGCTTCCTGATCTTTCCTCTCCTTACACTTTAGCTACAAAATCTCCTCCGCACTCCTATTTATAGAGTTTGCAAATTTGAGTGTGTGAGAAGAGTGCAGAGAAAATGACATAACCGCTAAAAGCTAAAAAAATTGTTGTCAGAGTGTTAGTTTACTTGAAGAAACGTCCGCCAAATTGTCCTTAATACTAATCTGTCGGTATATTTAAATTTTCCATCTATGTGTGCATTGACAGCTTGCGCTGCTTGATGGAAAACAACTTATGCGACTCTCTTTTCAAGAGTAGGTAATATAAGAGTTCGGAATCCGTATAAATAGTTGCATGTGACGTCGCTGCCAAGAAAAAAAATGTTCTTTTTGGTATACGTACATCACCCGTGTTTTATCAGAAAAATTAACATTTTAAAATATGCGTTTGTAAATTTAAATATGCAGACATTTTTTCATGTAGATTTCGTCTGTTATCAATTGAATTAATTCATTAGCATATATGGACTTATTACATGTGAACAAAGTCCAAATTTTGGAAGGCAGAATTTTCCACATTAAGTGTAATTATTTACAATTTTCATATTCTTAAAATCTTTATTAGAAAGTGTCAAACATACGTCTAGCTTAAAATGGGGTACGTGGAGACATTTCATAATATATAAAAGAACTCATGTTATTCACATGCTTTAAATATAATTGTTATGGCAAGAAAAACCAAAAATGTATGTGCGATTTCGAACTAATACATAATACATAAAATTATTTTCAAATGAAGAGTGTAGGAATGGGTTAATAATTGACTGAGGAATAGCATGTGCTTTCGGTTTACAAATGACTTGAAAGTAAACAGGTACTTTGTCTGCTACCAGAGGTCTTAGACAGACCAGTGTAGAATATACATAGTCAAAGATGGTGAAATTGGTATAATTTATTCGAACTAAGTCAACAGAGATTGGGTACTGATTGTGATTATAGACCAAGCAATTAAAAGGAGTAATTCGGCATTCAGTAAAATGGATAAATGAATTTGAAAGAAGTTTAAATTGCATAAAATTGAGGAGTCACTATGAAATAAATGTCTCCGAAAGCTCCTGGGTTTGGGTCTTTTTCAGACTAAATTTTGAACTAACACATATAAAATGAAGATATTTGATGTATAATCAACATATATAGCTCCGGTAAAAAATAAGAAAGAGAATTTTTACAACCTCTTATCAACGAAAACACGCACAGTAACAAAATTTATATCAATCGATGGCAAATTAAGTTTAAAGAAATTAGACAGCTTTGCCTCAAGAGCGAACACATTTAAAAAATCTGTCGTGAATTGAGTCCATCAAAAATTCTCTGAATTCTTTTCCATATTGTTCTTCATGTTTCCCAAGCAGTTTCTATAGGTTAAAGATCTTTTGACTTTGCAGGTCACTGTAAAACATGGAGATTTTTTTCTCCCAAAAAAATTTGGGTATATCTTGAAGTACAGGGGGTCGCCCTCATCTTGCTAAAGAATCCATCCAGTCCGATAACACCGGTCCACAAATGGGATAAACTCCGCTAAGAAATAACTGTATACTTTGAACTGTCTACAATACCTCCTTCCATCATTTTCAGATAAAGAGCTTTATAATTCAAGGCACCCTAAATCATGAATTTTTGGAAAATTTTGAAGCTGGTTTGGGAGGCATTTTAGCTGTCGAAGACCAATGAGAAATGCTGTTTCTATGCAGCTGAAATATTGACTCATCGGTTATGAAAACATTTCTGACTTTGTTTCACAGAAGCTAGCCCGGTCTTCTTTTAGTTTTGTGTCACTAGAGGCACTTTTTTCGAACGTCTTTGAGAGATCCCTGCCCTTTAAAGTGCTCGGAACACTTGTGATGTTGAGACAACTTTGTTATGGGTTTGTTGAAACTTTGAGTTCAAATGAGTGGTTGGGTTTTGTAAGGCAATTTTGACAAAACATTTTTGTTCATTTTCAGTCAATTTGAGAGCTCACCCACTTCCTTTCGTCCTTTTTAGCGTGTTCGTTTCAGTTAACTTTTTGAAGTTCATGTAGAATGTTTTTGGGATCATCATTACGAGAAATATTTTCTTGCTACGAAAAATTTATGTCGCGCGATGGCGTACGAAAATTGATTTCGCGTGCTATCTTAACACATGGCATAAAAAATATTTTTCTACCGTCACGAAATCTTTCTGTATGGCGAAGCAATATGCATTGTAGTGCTGCTTTCCTCTAAGGAAATGCTTGTTAGATTATAGCGCAATTTGCATTTTATTCGTCCATATATTTTCTCGAGAATGCATAGAAAAAACAATATTTTTAGCGATTACTCTAAATTGGGCTGCATTTTTCTATAGTCACGAAATCTTTCTGTATGGCGAAGCAATGTGCATTGTAGGGCTGCATTTTTTAAAGGAAATACTTGATAGATTTTGGGGCAATTGGGACTTTATAGGCCCCATGACTTTTCTGAGACATCTAAAAAAAATTTGTTTGGCATAAACTATATAAAAAATTATTTTTCCTGGACTTCCTTTAATGGAATCTGATTATATGTTATAAAGAGGTTCTAAACTGATCAATTTCATGTCAATTACTCACTGAGATTTTAGGGATAACATATTTTTCTCAATAGTTGAGGACTGTTTTTATAAAGAGTGTAGTCTATTTTTAGAGAACCATCGTACTATGAGCTTTCTACCTGCTTGTAGGGCTGATATGGGTACCAATTTAAATGATGGGGTGGGTACGGATAGAGAATAAAACTAGTAAAACATGAGCATAATGCAAAAAGACAATGTCAAGAAATTAACCATTTCTTATGGGAACCTTAGTAACATGTTTGTCCTTCAATGATTAAAGACGCCCTAAAGCTCCTTATTATTGTTATACTGGAGTATAATTTTTGTTTCTGACAAATCGTAAAGTGTTTTTGAGATATAGAAATAACTTAGGGTGTAGGTATTTTCTCAATTCACATTAAAACAGGCTTTCCTTAATTATAAAAATGGAATAGAATTTCTACATTTAGGTATTTATGTTTTTGTTTTACATCATAATGTTTCTAATAAATAAATGTGTAATACCAACAGGCGCGGTCCTAGAAGATTTCGAATGGGGGAGGGGGCTTCAATTTCTTATTTTATATTATAAAACGATTATATATTTGCAATTTATTCAAAATCTAATCATATTTGCTAGAAATTGCAATGATTTATGAGGTTCACAAAACTTTAAGGTTTATATTTATACACATGAAAGCTAGTCTTTTAAAGACATTGATTATTGATGGCAGATCATAAAACTGTTCAAAAATGGTTCTATCGCATGAAAAACACTAAAAAAATATTTTTTATTGAAATAATCACATATTATGCATAGATCGTTTGCGAAGGGAACGACCGTACTCGTTGAAGCCGCGCCTGAGTATAAAATAGGTTACTTAAATATCAATTCTAGTATATTATTTTAGCTGCTACCAAAATGATCACAGCTAAACAAACAATCGTGTTAGATGATCAACGACAAAGACACTGTTTTTACATAATTTTGTATTTTGTTATTTATTCATTAGTTGTTGAAATTGAGCTTACGGGTATTCGGGTAGGCCTTCTCGGGTATGGATGCCCATGAACCTCTTACGGGCAGCTGTGAGTACAAAATACCCTATGGCAAGTTACAAAATGCAACTAAAGGTACTTTGTACCAGCCCAGTACTGACTTTTCTTCTGTTAACCTGCGCGGGGCTAGGGTTGCACTGAGTCATTGGGAAAGAACGGCTAAATTTGAAAAAATGACTATGACATAACAGTTGTAGTGAATGCTATATAATTTCATAAGCAACGTTTTGAAATTGTATATTAGTATCATATACTCTTGAAAGACTTCATTTAGAATTTTCAATTTCAGTGTGCACATTCTATTATAAGTTTCTAACATACCTTTACTTAATTTTGGTCTACAAGCCGTAAAATCGTGAAAATTTCCTAAGAAGTGTCATAGAAATGTGCCGAATTGGAATTGATTCGGTTGACCGGGATTCAGTCATGGCAGTGATTGGGCCTAAGTTTTCTGGTTATAGTTATTAAGGGCTAATGTGCAAAGACATTTCTAAAAATAAGCCTACCTAAAAGAAAAGAAGCGTTTCCTATTGAACCTAAGAACAATTAGCAGGGACTGACTGAACCACAGAACACATAAGTGCCTTAAAAATAGCTGCATAGGCAGGATTGCTGTTTTAAAATATTATTTAGAAAAATAGAAATTTATTGCAAAACTATGAAGAAAAAAATTAGATGTTTATAAACTGACTAGAACGTTTTTTTAGTAATTATATTCAAAATTAAAATGCATTTATATAATCATTAAATACTTCTAATTTATACAAATTTTAATGTTAACTCAATTTAACTTACAATGAAAAATTTCCTTTAGGTATATTAACTTAAATATTATAACTACATTTCTCACTTAACCATGTGCAGCCATTATTAAGGCTGACTAAGAAACTATGTTTCTCGTTGGCCATAAGCATTAGTAAACTAATGCCCACATTTCAAAGCTTTTGTTTAGCATCGATGAGCCCCCCCCCNCCCCCCCCCTTGCAATAGCAGGCTCATAAATGCGTTCAACCAAGACTGCGTGTTGTGCACATTACACAATATGAGCATGTCTGGTTTTACAGCTACTAACTACTTCTGCCCCTAAAATAGTCTTCAATTTTCCCACTCCCAACTTTCATTTATAAATGTAATAGAGTGAACTGCTAGTAACAAAGCAAAGTGTCATAATGATGTTGTCTTGGCGGTAAAATAAATCAGAATTGAATTATTTAAAGTTTTGCAAATATTTTCGTTAACTTTGTTGTTTCTTAATTGTAAATAACCAATCAAGTTTATAAAATAGTTTGATTTGTAATATTATTATACGTAATGTTTAAATATGTATATGTATCATCTGTACCATTTTATGTCATTTTTATCATTACAAAGAAAATATAAAAACAATGTTTTTTCAAGGTGTTTTAAGCATGTTTTTTCACTCTTGTTTAAAACAATTGTTTAAAACAGTGCAACCCTGTGCATAGGTATAGGGAAAAATAAATTACTGTTAGTAATTTATAACATAGACATTCATTATGCTTCTTCCGTTTTCTTAGGTTGAAATGAAATTAGAAAAATATGATACTGAAGAGTAGATATACAAATAGTAAACCTATCAGTTTTGTCTAGCCTGTCAAAAAGCGCAGCCTATTCACTTTCCCCAATAATATTTTCTCAATTCAATATCTGTAAATCTTCAAAATAATGAATGAACTACTTTACAAGAAAATTAATAAAGTTCTTGTCCCCATTTGGTGTGTTTACGGGTACGGTTGTTGATTGTACGTGATCACCTAAATGTGCTCGTCCTGAGCATGGCACATTAATAAGGTGAAAAGACTTGTGTGCTGTCGTTGAAGGGATCTTATATTTGAAATTTTTGGCATTGACTATTTAACATCAAAAATTGGTCATCGAAGCATATTTTCAGGGCCATTTTCTATTTTTCTATAGAATTAATTCTTAACTACATAGTTTAGCCAACTCTACTTTCACAGGAGTTTATGGATGGCAAACTTTTTCCATCATATCTGCACGATTTAATCAGCTCGACTTGCCAGAGCATTTAATAAGAATCCAGCATAAACGATAAATTCCAGAATCTTCCTCGAAAGCAATTAAGCGCGGCGATCCAGATTTTATCCTATTACATTCATTCTCCTCAAATTACTTTGTACATTGTTCAATGTAACTAGTTGAATGTAAAAAATCAGCTAGTGTTTTGCGCATACTTCATTATTACACAAAGTCAAATATATGACAATTGGCAGATTATCACTCACGTCCAATATGATTTCCCACATAATATTGATACTATTCTATGCAAATTTTCATATTTACGTCTGCGGAACATACAGCTAAAAAAATTAATTTTTCAGGATACATACAACTTAGCTTTGTACGTATAAAATAGTGAGTAATTATATTTATAAATAGCCTGTAAACCAAAAGGTCCAAATGGCTTTGCACAACAGAATTAATAACATAAAACCAAAAACAATACTTAATAATACAAACGTAGTAAATGTAAAAACTGAGGAGGCAAAAAAATTATAGCTGTAAATCATCAATGATCACTGTAGAAAATATCAAAGGATTTCATTGTCATAGACTGATATATTTTGTAACATACGCGCAGCTGAATGCCAGACCTTTTCAATCGAACAAGAAAATTAAGCTTTTGGAGGCTTTCATAACGAGGTATTTAGTGTTACTTCCCCATCCTGAATAACAACGCCTAGGAGTTTGCCTAAACTTTTTTGGTAAATATGATAATCATCAAAAGAGATTTCGTCTGGTGTTTTGAAATCACGTAGAATGATACCGTTATTTCCTTACATTTCCTAGATTGAAATATCATACCGTTATTTTCACACCATTTAGTTACTTTTTTCAAAGTGTTTTCTGCACGACTGTTGACATTTCTAAGAGCTCCTCCCAAAAAGTTGTATCGTCCACATACTTCATTCTATTTTCAAAATTAATCAACAAGCCTTGAGGAATGCCAGCGTTAAAGATTTCCCATTCCCAGTCAGAGAATGTTCCATCGAGAAGTTTGACTCTTTTTATTCTGTTTGACAAAAAGAAAATCAACCAATTTAACGTGTAAGCGCTAACGCCTATACTTAGGAGCTTGTCTTTCAAGGACGGATGGGGAAATAAGTCAAAGGCTTTCTTAAAATCCAGCAAAAAATTCTCACATAAACTTCAGGATTCTCTAAGAACAAGAGCCATTGATGGATGACTTCAATCAGGGCAAACGTTGTAGATTTGTTCTATATGGCTCAAAATTGTTAAGGATCAAGTGACCGTATGATCTTGCGCTGTAATTTATAATCTAGGTTGATATCCTCGATTATTTTAGAAATTTGTGAAGTTATGGATATCACTTCCAACAGTTGTGATGGGGCTTACTTTTTCAAGACAAACAATGGTTGCTGCTGTAAACGGAGTTGCACAGCCTTTACGCAAAGACTGATTTATAAGATATGCTAGTTCGAGAGCAATTTCTTTGAGAAACCAACTACGTATAAACGACCCATACTTATCCCGTCCAACCGCCTTTTTGAATCAATTTTCGTTAAGTAAATATACACAGAAAATTTATCAACTAGAGCTAGGCGCCAGTCGGCTGAGCCGCCGCCGCCGACGACATATTTTAGGTCAGCCAGCCACCGGAAAATTTAGACTGTTGAGTCGATTGATAACTAAAACTATATCAAGACAAACAAGATGTGTCATAAAAAGGAAACCGCATTTAATTTCTTTGATGTGATGGTAGAGCTGCAACCGGGCCTGGTTTTTGAAAGCACGGTAGATTTTAAGCACCGTATGGCACGGTTTTTCAAAAATATTATTAGGCACGGCATGGCACGGTTTTCCAAAAATATCTAATTGTAGTAACAAATCAGACGAATACAAGTGTAATTGTTGTATTTTTGTTTGACAAACTCATTGTAAACAGAGATGGAATTGGATCGGATATCGGATCGTTTCGGGTCTGATCGGATACAGATCGTCTCAGATCTACATTTTGAGAAAATTCCGGATCTGTTTCGGATCTAAGAATTTTTAATAATTGTCTATATTGTAAGTTTTATACACTATGCACATTTTTACATTGAATGAATGTTCGTGATTATTATAATCACTAGTACAAAAGTTTTATAGAGCCATACCATTGGTATAGCAAACAAATGATGTTATTTTATTAAATGTTGCTTTTATATAATTTAATATTTCTAATCCAATCTAGTATCCCATTTCAATGAAAAGCATTCAAAATTTATATTTAATCTCAAATTTAGCTTGAAAAAAAACAATTTTCCTGGCACGGATTTCAATGCACTCTACTACAATTTGTAGTGGTTTGCAATATATACTTTGGTTTGCTCTTAATTTGTCGTTTTTTGTGCTATTCCTGTTTTTATTTGGCTTTGCTACAAATTTCAATTAAGTTTTATCTTGTTGCTTGAAACAACTATATTTCTCAATTCATAGTAACATTGCAAAATGGTGATTTTTGGATGTGGATATAATAAAATTATTAGGGTTGTAATACCATAAGAAACTCAACTATTTAAACTCTATAAATATATTATGATTTTGTTAATGTAAATTTAAGAATTAGATTACTACCAATAAGCAAAGAAATTAATTATTTAGAGTTTTGGCAAAGCAATTATCAATTTCCATTCATAATCAAAGTCGCGCTAATCAGAAACGGATTTGATTTTTGTGGTAGGACAATTACAGCTAAAAGAAACAACCTATTTCAAACATAGATGGATATTGACCGAACATTTTAGGCCTACTTTCTAGTTGATAAAAACATTTCTTGAATTTTTTGGATTGTTTAACGAAATTGTAGCACTAGAAGAGTATTTGATACTATTGTAATATCTCAAATTTAACATTGATTTTACAACACATTGCTTTTTATCTATATACGATTCCTTACATTTGAGTTGATTTGCATGCACTATTGTGTAAGTCCCATTTTACAAATACCTCGCTCCAAGAACGGCAATGTCCTCCTCGGTAGATCGTATCTGTTGATTTTTGATTTCAAAAAGGACAGTGTGGAAGCACTTAAAATTTTCTATTCGCATTTGAAAAGAACATAATATATTTTAAGTCCATTTTTATTCATTTTTAGAATACTTATTTATATTCATATCCGTTTCAGTTCGAAAACTATTTTTTTTAAAATTCGGATCGCATTGGATTCTAAATTTTTTCGATCGGATTCCATCTCTGCTGTAAATGTTGGAAAAAACAAACAGATTCCTAAAACATAAGTATGCACCCGATTCTATATAAACTTATTATGATCTGCTTCCATTAACGTAATGTGTCTCAAAAATTATCACCAAAGCATGCATATTTACTAGAAGTAAACAGTGAAAAACAAGAAATTTATTTTTGAAAAAGTGTTGTTATAAGATTTATTTATTCTAAATTTAATTAAATGTATGCTATTCTAACAGTACAGTATGGACATTTAAATAAAGTTTACTAATATATTCCAAAAATAATGTAATAATTAGAACATGGACTATAAACTTAGAAACATTAAATTACATGTTGTAAATTGTTCATTATGTACTAAATATGTCTCGGGACAGTTCGACAAAAATCGTAAAACATAATATCTAATACATCTGTAAGGAATGATTTGAAATTCTGCAAAAAGTCAACAGGAACTATATGGCATCACGGCGTGAATGAGAATACGAATATTGTTGTTGCATTTTAAAAATTCTCGCAATGCAATTTCTATGCAAATCTATTGCTAAGAATCATTTGTATTATTAAACATGAACTAGCATTTAATATTATGAACAGAACATTGTATAAAATAATTTGAGTTTTAGACACTAGCATATTCCATAGATTTGAGTCAAGACACGACACGGCACGGTTGCAGCTCGGTGTGGTAGTGACGTTTTACATGGATTAGTTATTCTTTCCAACGTTGACCTTTTTTATTACGTTTTATTATGTTTTTTACTACGTTAAATATGCTATAGTTTTTTTGTTGTTTTTATCAATTTTAGTTTAGGTTATATCTTATTAATCAGATTGCCTGTGGGTGCATGATGAACCATTTCGCAGATAGTCTCACAACATTGCTTGCATCATATACGATTTTTACAGGGCTATATAATATAACGATGTATTTTTATATTGCGCACATATTTGTAATTGTAGTTCAAAGAGTTCTGTTTTCAGCAATTTCTTAAAACTTGATAAATTTTTTGCAGTTCTGGTATTTGCACTAAGATTGCTGAAAATTTTGCACCAGCAATTAAAATCGATCTTTTTGATTCAATATATTTATGATTTCCAATTTGTATCAAATATTGTCTAAAAGTTTTCTTATTTAAATAATCAAAAACAACTAAACACTTAAATGTGTAGTAGCATTATCATGAATTGCCTTGAAGATTATTATGCAAATTTTATATTTTATGCAATAGGAAATCTTTAACCAATGAAGTTGAATGATTTCAGGACTGATATGGTCCATCCTTTTTAAATCAAAAACAAAGCGTACACAGTTATTTTGAATTCTTTGAAGTTTCTGTATTAAAATATTGTCCATACCAAGAAAACAGGCATTACAGTAGTTTAATTTAGCTTGAATTCATGTTCTGACGAGTTCTGATCGAGAATGTGTTAGCAGATAATTTCCAATTTTGTAAAGATTTTTCAGAATAAAGGTATGAATTTTTAACTAACTGAGATACATGATCTTTCATTGATACAATCCTACCAAATACTAAGCCTTATAGGGTTTCTTTATGGAATAGTATATAGTCTAATCCAATTTCAAAGATGTCGCTCAGCTTGCTGCGCCGTCGCCGCCGACATTATCGGGGCTTAGCTGCCAATAGTATTCGGATGACGGTGGCGCCCACGCAGGGATCGGAAAAATTGAATTGGAGTGAATCCAATCAATTAGCAGGCTATCCAATTAATTAATTGCAATTGGCAGCTTCGCCAATCAATTAATTGGTTTCATTCTAAGTGATTATGTAAAATGAAATATATTATAATTCACTGAACAAACGTTTTTTAAACAAACACATGAAAAATTTTACAAAATAATAATTCAACAAAAATACGACATGACAAAACAAAAATAAACCAAAGCTTATTGATCAGCATCTCCTGCAAAGTGGATTTATCCCACAAAAAAGGAATTAACTTTAAAAAAAGCTGATTCTCTAAATTCATTGGTAGAATTTTCTGTCTTAAGGCAGTAAAACAAAAACCCGCTGAGCTGATAAAGTGCTCAGCCAAGTTAGACCAAGGACATATGAATCTATAATTAGCATAGTCAGAATTTGGTGACACAGTCTTTCGCTTTTTCAAACCACAACAAACACTGAGTCAACTAATGAGTATGCATTACACAGTACACGGTGAAACCACGTTATATATATACAGTATATATATATACATGTATATATATATATATATATATATATATATATT
>CABFPE010000044.1:1647649-1670054 GCA_900660155.1 Hofstenia miamia
ATATATTTGTATGTCATATGAGAACAATTGAATAGAAGATATAAAATATTGGTAGACAAATTATGCTCATCATGAATACCTAGTTTTCGTCTATATCTTGCGAAAACGCCCCACCTCCCAATCCCCTGCTACCCGACTGTGATGAATCTATGTTAGGAAAACGACAGCAATATCAGGTGAGCAATGACAAAAAAGTTTGTTGTAGCCTTGTACATCAAGCAAACTCTTGATATTCAACCTTATAACTGTATTTATTAACAAGCTTGTCTCACGCAATGAAGTTGTATGTAAAAATACTTTTTAAATAAAATATATGAGAATTGAATTTCTAAAGATGGATAAAGCAATCAAATAATAAGTTGGAAAATAGGTACATAAAAGACCGCAATTATATAGCTCAATATTAATTATGAAAAGGTACAATGCGCTGCAACAATATATGCAATAATCTAGGGCAACGCATGCAAAACAGCAAGCATCTACTGTATTAGCTGTTACCAAATCCGCGCGAACCCAAATGGGTTTTGCTTTCTCATCAGCTGCATGGAATACTGAGAGACTACATTATTATTTCATTTTTCAAGTTAATAATCAATTTCATTTTGAAGCCTAATCCCAGGATATATTTCATTACTCTCTTTATTTTTTTTACGTCACTGACAATTGAGGTAATCATCATTCATTTATTTACTTACCGGTATTTACTTTTACAATATATTTAATAGTATATTTAAAAATTGAAGTTTATAATTACTGTAATACTAGACCTTAACATGAACCTCTGTTTATGTAAAAGAAGAAAAAGAAAAAGAACAAGAAGAGTGTATTATAAACTATAGGTGACAAAGGGTCAAAATGATAATATTTAAGCCAAGTGCCATACAATATTGTATCATTGCAACAATTTGAACATAATTATCCAGAAATGTTTTAGGTCATTTTATGGTTCTTGAAGGACTATTTAAGTGCTTACAGCTCAAAATACAGAAATTCAAAATCTGAAAGCACCCCGAGTTAGAAGCGTACCAAACAATGACATGCGTAGCCTACGTCAAGACTCAATAGGTTTGGAAGGTCTATCCACATATTGTGAAAACGTTGAAAATCATTGTTGCTTTCGTGGACTCTAAGTCTTATGATTACATGAACGTTTGCTATGGAGAGACTTTTTTAAAACATTGCAATTTTCAAAGAATATATTTAAACTTTTCAATTTCTTCAGTCACAGAAATACGCTTTAGTACAAATGTTCAACATTAGGTTGAAACATTTTAACCCATAGATGTGACAAAAGCTTACTAATTCAACGTTCCTTATAGGATTGGAGAAAGTTCTTTGAAAATTTACAAAAACGGTTTCTCCTTTTCAAGTAAACCATGCTACTAAAAGTTAAATATATTTCAGATGTAATGGAAAATAAGAATATGTCAGTGATAATAATAAACAGCAAACAAACATTTAAGTTCTGCTTATTTGTAAATCATTTTCTACATTACATCATTTTGAAATGCAGTACATCAAATAAATTATATATCAAAAACAATTTTTTGAAGTCTATTATTGTAATACTACCTTCAATAAATATATAGAAGTAATAATTTACTATTTAAATATTTGCCAAACAAACTTGCCTAACACCAGTGTAATGCACTTTGTTAAAAATGCAAAAGAATGGCTTAAAAATGTTCCGAAGAATTATGAAAAAGATTGGAACTTTTGTAAACTTTATAATAGTATTTTGATTGCAAATAGTCTAAAGTGGGAAAATTACCTCTTGTTGGACACTCTTCAAGAATGGTCAATTGCATTGCACATCACAATTTCACGGAATTGCCAAATTGTAGTTTTCTGCACTTCTGACGTAAGCCAGTCGTCATTAAAGATATTGTACAAGCAATTCGAAACTTTACTAGAGCGACATGATAGATTGTTTTTCGTTGGAACTAGTGCTCAAATATATGAACTTGTCTCGAGACTAATCAATGAACATGATGTTGAAGTAATGGCTGAAGGTGTAACTTATGGATTTGAATGGAATAAACCGCCTCCCCAATTTAATGAACAAATTGTTCAAAACTTAGATGAAAATGAGGCTCATTTAGTTATTGATAGGTGGAATTACTCTACTATAGATGCATCAATCAAAGATATTGAAGATCTCTTAAGAGCATCCTATGGCTTTGTAATCAAAGAGCCTACAAATAACGTTGATATTGGCACTGTGATGTTACATCCTTCTGGTACTATTACAGCATTGCACGTAGATGAATGCCATCGAAGAATGGGACATGCCACAAATTTATTAAAAGCAATAGTAAGGAAGCTAATGGAAAACAACCTTAAGCCGTTGTCAGCTACCGAGAGCTTTAATAAACAATCTATTGCATTGCATTTAAAAGTAGGGTTTAACATAGCAACATATGCATTTTTTGCATATCTTGTGAAGAAGTAATACTAATTTTGCAGCACAATTGTTACTAGAAACACATATAAAAATTCCTTGATATTTTATCTGCGAAGATCTTTCAACATGCGCGCAGTTTGTCATAGCATGCTCTTAACAAAGATCTAATTGGATTCTAAATAATTCTATGCATTGATATTTTGCAAAGTAAGTACCAAAAATGTTACATTATATTATAATTTTAATTTCACACTCCACCAGAAAGCATTAAACGCATTATTCTGAAATTAAGCATTCACACTTTCAAAGTACCTGTAACAACGAAGATAACAACGTTAATGTGAAAAACATTAGCCCGAACTATTATACACACGGCTGTAATACTTAGTATTTAGTGCAATAACCTCTATCCGTATTGACATAGCATTGCTCGAAATATTTCTTACTGGAAAATATTTCTGTCACGTCATGGCTTACAAAAATCGATTCAGAGTGCTATCTTAATTCATGAAATAAATTAAATTTTCATAGATTGTACTCAATGGGCCTACATCTTTATGTAATTTCGTCATCTTCCTGTATGGCGAAGCAATAGCTATTGCAGTGCTGCATTTTTCAAAGGAAATACTTGATAGATTTTGGGGCAATCTGCGTTTTCTTCATCCTCTACTATTTTGAAAGATGACCTGACATTGAGTTTCTGCCTCTCTTAGACATTATAACCTATTCGTAATTGAAATTATAATTTCGGTGCTCTAACTTTCATTCAGTAACAAGAAAGCGACTAAGAACATTAAAGCTTAAAGTTCAATATCTAAAATGGAATAAGCGATTATTTTGTGTCATTGCGTTTACGTTGTTTGTCACTTTGAGCAAAAATATCCCAAATTTTATGTAGAGGACTACAATTGTGTCCTTGATTCTTTCGTAACCAGTGCACCCCTGATTCCTGGTATGTAGCATAGTTACATTTTTGGGCACAAAGCAGTAAATGAACAAAAAGAAAATGTGTATCTTTATAGATCGTTCTGTTACTCGATATGTCATTAATATACAGTGCAAATCAAACGAGTCCTAGTTGTGTTTTTCGGCTTTGGCGCTGCCAGTCTTAATCGGCTTCAATCGGTTAGATCATGGCCTACTAATTTCATGCCTTATATCACACAGTATGCCTCGTTTCAAAAGAAGCCATCGTGTAAATTACATTTCAAGGATATTATTATTCATTGAAGTCAACAATATTTTGCAAATCAATACCTTACATGTAAATTTGGTAAAATATTTAGTAAATAATGATGTTTATAGCAGTCTACATTTTAAGCAGACCGTTAACGTGCACTAAATACAAAATTAGGCTATTTCGATCTTAGTTCTCTGCAAATGTGTCACAACATTTACACTAACTGAATCTCTGAAACACTTTTTGCTGTTACACATTTGTGCAAAATATATAAATATGACACCTATGCAGCACAAATAAACAAATTTAAAGACTTTGCTTAAATTCGTAGTAGGTTGTTATTGCAATGCTGGAATCTTTTCTCATTAACCAGCAAAATCTAACTGACTGATTGCTTACATAAACTGACTGCTATTATTATTAATTTTGGATTCTTGTAATTGTCGAGGACATGTAATAGTAAATATACATTGAGAGTTCTAGGTCATCACAATATGACCGAGTGCAATAAACATTTTAAAAAAATTTCAAAAAACAAACATCGTGCAATAAAAATAAAAATTTGCTCATCTTAGATTTTCATATACGCAGAAAATCATCGACACCTTTGAAAAAAGAAGTTCTGCAAGAAACATGTCATATGTATCCCATAATAATTTTGATAGGAACACATATAATTGCATTAAAATATTGGAGAAATTTACTTTTTCATATTTAATTCTATTCCTTTCTCAATCCAAATTTCATGAAACATAGTGTAGGAAGCTAGGCGTTTTTTCCGGGAGCTATTCACCATGACGTGTGCTACGGAATTTTTAGAGAAAATATACAATGTCATAGAAACTGACTGCCTTTTTTAAAGTGATAAGAACAACTGTAGTTAAAATTATTAGATTTCTCTAAAATTGAATGCATTCAATCCGCGTGAATGTCCTGTGGTGGGATGGATTTAGAGAACCGTAACTCTAAACTCCATTATAAGTGTGTTTTATAACTTTCCAAATTCAAAAGAGAAGACGGCATATCTATTCTATATTAATGTCCACAGCCAACAACATCCACTTCAACTTCAAATGCTATTATTACTGCTCCTCCATTTCACAGATACTTTTTATGCATCAAGCTGCAATAGTGAAAGATCAACAAATTGCCAAAAAATGTATTTTAAAAAATTGATTTCTTAATCGAACAATCAGTTCGATTCTTCAACAAAATAGAAAGCAAGGTGGTTAGAAATGAGTTTGGGGGTCATCAATGCCTACTGTAATCAAGGCAGTGATGTAAACAAAATGAAGCAAACAAATTCACACCGCCCAAGGCCAGTATTTGATATAAAAATTCGTTTCAAATAACAAAATCAAAGAATTTGCTATTTTACATATCTATATGGTTTTTAAAATATTTTTTTTAATAATCGTGAAATCTAAACTCAAATATAATAAAGCCGTTAGTAATAAGCAATCAAGATATAGTTTATAGACTAGGGTAGAGCCCGTAGCCCACACCCATAAAAATTGGTCTCATAAAACTATGAGGTAGTCTTGTCGTAGCTAAATGTTATTTAACTAAAATTTCTTGGTGTAACAAGAAAGCATTCAACAGTGCTGTTTAAAAACATACTAAAACTGTCCTAGTCATCTGTAAGAAAATTTTTGTTGAAATCACTGAAAAGTTTTATTTTGATACTATAAAATCATAATTTAGTCTTGTTTTGAGAAGATTTATCAACAAGTTTTGTCAATCATTGAGAAAACTTGCTTCAACCGTCATCACGATAATCAGAGCTAAAATTAATATGCTTAAGGCATAACGCAGTTTTTTCGCATATTTGGATACAGTTTTCCTTAACGTATATTTCTATGATAGCTCGCATATTCCATCATATTTCACGCGAATGTTACAGATGCCAAATATTTCACTGAATTTTATCTGTTCATTAGAGTTGGAATTGGGTTGGGCCTAAAGTTGGGACGGGGCGGGCCGGGCTGGGCTTGGGCCGGATTTTCCATATAGCAATTTGAGCCAGACCGGACTTGGGCCTAATGTTTTAATTAGTATTTTAAATACACGAAAAAATTCACTTGAAAACTTAAACTTTGCAAATGACAAAAACATTCTGTTCCAATTTAATCAGCCCTGCTTTGTTGGCTTCTGCAATAATTCATCCGTCTAAATTTTGTGTGCTACAAGCAAAGAGTGCTTCTGAAAACTCCCACTTGCTTTGTGCTGATGTAGTTTGATGTAAGTTGGTAGAGAATTTTTGTAATTGAATGTATATGAAATGACATGTTCTCTAAATAGTGAAAAGGACGATCATTGCAATCCTGTTAATAATTATTTGTGCCAATATTTATATTACTGAATTAGTGGTATCAGTGGAAAGAACTAGGAAACGTGACACACCTCATTTACATTGTGTACTCTGATTTTATAGATTTTGTTATTTTGTGAGATGAAAGCGTTTACCAATTTTAAGCAGAAACCAACAAAAAGTTAAAAAAATTTTTAAGCAATTTAAGGATAATCTCTTCACAAATTTGAAACAATTTAGAAAATTTTTATCTTCATTGTTAACATTTGAAATTTATCAAGGTTTTGCAAATGTTGCATTCAAATGATTAGCAATTTCCAAATTTCCAATTCGTATTTCCTCAACATTACCATTTTAATATTATTTCATTTTTTCTAGATTAATATGTAAGTTCTTGAAATATTCCTTTGTGTATTTATTATGAATAACCTTGTGCAACTTCTTACTTATGTTTTTTTCGCATTGTGAATATTGCTTCAATTAATATGTTTTCCGAGCTAATTCAATAATTGATACTTATTAGCGGCGTGATTCTTAACTTCAATTGTATCCGTGATGCTGATTGATGAAGCTTATTATTTGCACGTTTTCGTCCATATTGCGCCGATGCAAAATCAAATTATTTTTCGATAAACTGTTGAGCATGTCATTCCCTTATTTTAATGTATAAAAGTAGTCCCAATCCATACATTTTAATAAGTTTTCAAATACTAAGTCTAAAAAGTTCCTACAACCGCGTTTACAAATTTTTTTGTACAAAGATTGCTAACACAAACTATGTTCACAACACAATTAAAGATTAATATACATAGTATAGGTGCTGTAGTTTACGATATTTTGACAATATTCATTACATATACTATCAATCTTTAAATTTAAATGTAAGGATAATACACGAGGGGTGTTTTGAAAGTCCGCGGAAAGTTTAAATCGTGTCTACTCGGTGAAGCACTTAAGCGAGCATTAAACGAAGTGTCCTATCCTATGCTCGTATTCCTCTGCCAATCAGAATCGTATAGGTGCCTCTGGAATTGAAATCACACGTCGATTAACAAATGTCTTCAGGGAATCTGCTGTGAAAAAAATGGCTTAATCGATTTGAAAACGGGAGATCAAGTTTCGAGGATGACCCTAGAGTTGGGAGGCCAGCAACAACCCTTACTCCCTAGAACATCAAGACTGAGGAAAATATCTTGGAATACGATAGATGCATCACCATCCGTGAGTTGGCGAGTGTTTCAGAAATTGCTACTACTCAAGTTCATGAAATAATTCACTCTCACCTGCAAATGAGCAAGCTTACTGCTCGTTGGGTGCCTCGTCTCCTAACAGCCCAAAAAGAGATGAGAGTTGAAGCATGCCAAGAGCTCTTGTCTATGTGCAACGATTTGGGCGAATCCTTTTGGTCGAGGATTGTCACAGTTGATGAGACGTGGTTACCTTTCTACATGCCTGAAACGAAAGAACAATCGAGACAGTGGTGTCGAAAAGGAGAGCGGCCACCGTTGAAAGCAAAAGTCGTCCCATCTCAAAAAAAGGTGATGATCACAGTGTTTTGGTATTGTGATGGCATTATCCTTATTGACTATTTAGAGAAAGGTGTTAACATCAACAGTGAGTATTACTCAAATCTTCTACAAAACGATCTGCGAGTTGCACTGAAAAACAAGCGTCGTGGAAAATTGAGCTTGAAACCCGTTTTACAACAAGACAATGCAAGACCGCACACCGCTACCCTCACCATGGAGACCATCCGAACGATGGGATGGACAGTGCTTCCTCATCCCCCTTACTCGCGCGATCTGGCGCTGATGACTATTACTTATTTTCTGCGATTGAAGAAACATCTCCGTGCCAAACATTTCTCTGATCTTGAGGAAGTGGAAATAGTGATAACGCAGTGGTTGAACGATACTCCACGAGAATTTTTCTCGAATGGTTTCCGTAAGCTTCCTTCAAAATGGACAGAATGTATCTCTCTCAAGGGAGAATACATTGAAAAGTATGATGTCGATGACGTTTGATCAATAAATTTCATTGCAAAATTCATCCCTTGCTTTATTTTATGATAATAAATTTAATGGAATTGACAGTTTCCGCGAACTTTCAGAACACCCCTCGTATATATACCACAAATAGACATTCAAATCTTTAAATTCTACATCCTAGGGATTTGATTTATAAATTTAAGAATTAACCCTTTCACTGCATTCATGAATTTTCAGAAATTCTCAATGGGTGATATATTATCATGTTTTTGAAGAGTAAAACTTATCGCACAGCTGGCACCATTATTTTATGCACTCTGTGACTATGATCGAATTTCGCAGTAAAAGAAGAAGTTTTTTCAGAGATGCGGACTGAAGTCAAATTTCGCAGCAGACATAATGTTGGCCGTGTGACTAATGTCGAATTTCGCAGTGAAAGAGTTAATAACATTAATCCCCGCCATCTCTGCCATTGGGGGATAATATAGTCATGATGAAGTGAGTGACCAAAAGGGAACGTAATCCCGGGAAATTGTTAAAAGTATTGGAAAAGTCAGACCATAAATCTGCATTTCGTTACTTTAGTTTTTAAATTTATTTAATTTTTTCATAGAAAATATCATTATTAAACCAATCAAAATCAATGTGCAAAAAGACGTCAAAAGATCATCAAAAAGGTGTCCAAATAAAACACTTTTCAAATCAAAATAATGTTAATTGATCACCAATTAAGTACATCCAAAAGACAGCCAATAAGCATGTTTTTGATATCACTTGAAATTGCGGTTGAATTTGCAATATATTTCTATAACTCAAAAATACAAAATGTCAACATGTTTTTAGAATCCATAACAGTTATATTATTATCACTAGATAATACATTACAACTAAAAAACTATTTCTATCACAATTAACCTACATATGTTGTAATAGCATACTTTAGATTCAGCAGACTCAACTGCTTTGCCTTGATGCATAAAACTGCCTACATCAAATCCATACATGCAAGACAACATTTGTGGTCATTAAATATCAAATACTAAACTAGAACTGCATTGAATTACATTTGCCAATGATATATTTATCACGATTATTAAGTATATTCAACTGCCTTAGAAATGTCCAATACATTAAAGTTTTGAAGCAACATAAATGAGCATAAGGTAAAAGGGAGATAACTAATTTTCAAATAATTCCGACTTAGTGCTGAAATTTTGAAGAAATTATTTTTACATTCCTTCACATATGTGCAATTAAAAGTATATATAAGGAAAATATTTTGCTTTTTAGATAAATTACATAAAATAATATAATTTTTGTATTTCATGTACTTAGTGAAAAACATTTGTGCAATATTAATTGAGCTCTGCCCTCATGGAGAATCTAGCATAGCATTTGGGTTAGAATTGTGGACAAGGTTGGGATTCACATTACAATGATGCTGATAAATTAAATTGTCACTACATTTTTGCAATTTTTTGTATACGGGGGGGAGGGGGGGAGATATTACAAATTTAATGAAATTTTTCACTATTTGACTAGTTTTGTTAGATGATGAACTCCTTACACTTGGGTAACCATTTATAGTATGTTCACATGCTCTGATTCTTGTCATTTTATAATCAGTATGAAAAGAAATGAAGACAATCTATTAATAACATTTTTAAACATTGAAACAATGAATACATTTTAATACATTTAATGACTTGAATAAACAAACGGAGGTTTTTGTTTAAAATCATTGTTTACTGCAATGATAATTATTCCAAATTTTCGTTAGAGCTCTTGTAATACCAATCAAGGTTTTTGAATACTTGGAATTATATAATATTGAAATTGAATAAGTTCACAAAACTTAAATGAAAATCTGAGAAGAAAATCATAAATATGCAAAATCAAATGTCATTCAGTTTCTTTATCCATTGAAAATAGTTATTTTTTACCACTAAAATCTTGGAATTGTGCTAGAATTTTAAGACATGCAATAAAGCTTTGAATTTTGTTCAAAAATGTTTCAACTCAAATTCAAAGCAAATGCTTGAACTCAGACTAAGTATATCAAACTCAAATTTAAAACCCTGAATACGGCAATGTTACAATTGATATAAGTGGACCTCATCCAAGATTACTTAAAAATGTCTTTTTAATATTTAGAATTTAGAATTTTTTGACAACAAATTTTTATAATATGGTTACAAAGATAACAGTAGCCAAGAAATCATGAAATTATTTTCTTAAATGTTCTTCCACTAACATGAGCTTGAGACTATCTCAGTTGTATTAAGGTTGTAGAGAGCATACAGCTTGAAAATAGGAAATACTAGATTTGTAAAAGGAAATGCTGTCTTTTGGAGGTGATGGAATATTGAGATGCTGCTTGATTAGAGAAACAATGGACAGAGAAGTGAATTATATCAGCAATTCCCTGAATTTACCATTTTGAAACCAGACATAAGATGAGCAAATATTCTTGTTATGTGGACATTTGACTCTTAGAAAAACAAATAGTTTTGTCTAAAGTTTTAAAAAATGAATTTATATATGAGAAAGATCATTTTCACACATGAGTAATGTGCTGACAACAAAATTTTTTATGCACAACATACATATAAGTTTTTATTTATTTTGAGATGTTAGTGTATCAAATGTTGATGACACTTAGTTCAGAATTTTGTGTTTTTCTGAATTTGAGTTGTTGAATGATCTCAGAAGATATAAATAGAAACAGAGTGATCAGACAAAGATTCTTTGGTCTAAGATATTTAAGAATGGAACTGGATAATATTCAAGTATTATGAGATTTCTGCAAAATATTTGTGTGTATGTGTGATTTTCTCATAATGATTGTAATTTTCTAGTGAAGATTTCAATTAATTCTGTTTATTATATTGGCATTTTGTTGTAAAATATGTATTTGACAGAATAATCACTTGGTAAGCATTCTCAATATTCATCATATTTTGTAATGAATACTATGGGAAACCAAGAGATTCCTATGTATTGAACATAATATGAATGTTGGATTGACTCTTTCAGCCCTAGAAGTTTGAGGGAAATAAATGCCCATTATGCCCAAAAAAACTTATATTGTTGAAAATTATAATTTTGTAATACAAAGTTCCACTTATGCTTAGAATAATACATACAAAAACATATAGTGAAATTAAATTAATATTAAACATATAATTAAAGTGGCATATATTTTTTATCACCAGTCGTTTATTGCAAAAAGCATTAGGTGGTTGAATTTAGGTAAAGCAAATATATATTGCAGAAATTCTTATATCACATATCTTATTTGAACCAACCAACTAAACAAATTAATTTGTATTATATAATACAAATAAGGTAATACCTATAAATACTGTAGTGAGAAAGTTACAAGACTAGAAAAAAAACTTCCAAAAATTAGCTTTTAAGAAGCAAAGTGCCATATATAAAGTAAATAAATCAGTATGATGTAAACACATAAATTATGGTAAACTCATTTATGATAATTCTTAGAAAAACTTTTTTTCCTCTGTGAGTCAATCACAATTTAATAGAGTGGACTATAATGAAGTTCATTATGTCATGTTAGAATTGTTTTTAAGACAAAATACATCTTGTCATCAAAGGCTTTGCATTATTATATTTGAACTATTCCATAAAAAATAATAACATTTATATTGTAGCCATAGTCAGTTTTAGGATGTTATACACTTACAATAACATAGATCTAACATAACAACTGCTGTGTGATTGACAGGAGTCAATGGCTTCCAAATATTACCAACTAAATTAAGTATGACTATGGCTAAACACTTATGTAGGTTGTTCAAAGTTTGAGCTGTTGAGCATCACATAAATATAATTTTTTGTACTACTGTGTATTTAACATAGCCCTCAGGATTGCATGAGATATGCACCACCTAACTTGAAAGTGTTAAGCCACAATAGTTATTTTCTTGAAACATATAAATATGATATTAGCATAATTCTGTAAGTAGAGTAGCCTTCTGTAAAATTGTGTTATGATCCAGTTTTGCTTCACTGAAACTCATTTGAATTTTCTTTGGCTTAGTCTTGGTAATTATCCAAAAAGTAATTATTTGAATAGAAGAGTGTTATGCTAAACTTGTCATTAAGGATGGGATCTTGATAGTGAATTGAATATACCAGATATTGGATAATTCCAGATAATTTGATTGCTGGATACATAAGAATTTACCAAATACAGGATAATATATTGTTAAATGATCACTTGGTCAATCAGAAATATTACTATTACAAAATGCTTTGTTTTTATAACAAAATATGATGGAATTTAGTTAAATATGCCCTAATATATTACCATCCATTTTTCAAAGCAATATAAAAGGTTTTTCTGTTGTTGAGAACAGGATATAAAACAAGTACATAAACTCTTTTATAATAACAAGTCAGTTTTTTAAAGCAACTGCTTCACTAGATTATAGTGAAAATGACAGCACATAAATTTCCATAAATTATTGTCATTAAAATTTCTGTCATAGGCCAAACGTTTTGTCAGCATAGAGAGAAAATTTTCAACTGCAGTTTTGTAACTTGGGATACAATTCCAATTGAATTTCCATCCTCTTTCCTTCCAATATAGCAGTGAAACTGGTATTTTCTAATGGTGAATTGATATAGGTGATTATTTCTCAGGTATTGTTTTCAGGTCAAGGGTGGGAGTAATAACATCTGGTGGAATTTCAACTCAATCATACATTGAACAACTTTGACATTTTATAATAGCTACCTTAATTGAAGCAATTGGATATTCAACCCTCATATATTTTGCCTGAAGTCAGATGGCACATTTCTGCAACAAGTGTGCTTTACAAAATCCATCAAATAATATTGTATATGTTTCCTTTAATATTCTTTCAGCTGCCAGCATACATAGCCAGCCTAGAAACATGTTGATGAGTAGGTCAGGTGGGTCAACAATTGCTAGCAGTTAATCCTCTCATGGGTTAGGCAAGGAAGTACATTATTGAAATTGACTGAATATATGTACTTTAGTCAAAATGTTTTAAAGAAGTTACAATGCAACATTAATTTTTAAGTTTTTTTAATTGAATGAAACAATGCCAAAAAATTACTTTTATGACATTTCAGCAACAAATATGACTGTATTTTTCAAAAAGAAACAAAAATATGACTTTTTATGACTTCATAAAATCCTTTTCAACTGCACCCCATGTCTGAAAAGCATTTAATTTAAGGCAGACTGAAAAATAGACCAACACAAAACATATAACTTTTATTACTTTTGATTGCCCTAATTATTAATGAAGAACTGCCTCATTTCTCAATTAATATTGACCTCTTGTGGATGAATATAAATAAATATTTTGATGCATATTAAATAGATTGAGTCCTTATATATCAGAAAAACTTGTTTTCTTGTATTACAACTTATATTTCATGGAAAATGTAGTTTTTTCTTCAAAAATTCTATTTTTAAGTCAAGTGTTATTTCAGAATATGTAATCCAATAAAATCCATAAACAATATAAATTTTGCAAGACACCAGATATTGTAGAGTCACTTGTGGCCCTATTTTTCGATTTTATTATTTGGCAAACTGAAAAAAGTGTTGTCTTTTGACGTCATTATTTAATGATTAGGTGCTAACTATTTGTATCAATTTGTTTAATTCAATTTGTACACATTTTCAAGTGTAGTTATTCAATAGAAATATTATTTGTCCCTTCAGTTCAAAGTATGTGTGATTGCTAATTTTAACTTTGTGAGGGAAATTGTGTTTGAAACTGTAAACAGTATCTAGGTAATAATTTACAATTTTTGTAATAAATATCTGAAACTACTGTAGTGAAGCACACAATAAATTTGTCTTCCTCAACTGCATTTGATCTTTTTTGCTTTTATTATCTAGTAACCCCCTTTAGATTCATCATTAAAGATTTGGTTATGATAACTATTGCTTAAGATCCAGGGACAATTCAGGAGGAAACTGCACTTGGCCTGGGTGCCAAATAGCTCCTTAATGGTGACAGCCCAAATCATAGTTGCTTTAGGTTATGATTATGTGTTGGGAATAACAACTTTTCCTCAATCATTTCATACATGCACATAAACTAAAACACTGCAAACATACTATGGCATTGGCAAATGTGAATGCACAGCAATTATGTGCCTTTTGTTTATTATTTATTTACATGAGCTGAGATAATAGAACTCTGAGATAAATTGTTTATTGAGCTAGAAATTACAACTTGAGACACACAATTAGCACCTTGGTGAGTAAGGATGGCTTCATGGATATGGCTTTGGTGTGATGCCATGTGAATTGGTCACTGCTGGAGTTGCCTATAGAATTTCCGTATTTATTGGGCAAATTAGTGAACCACCAATGTTTCTTTCCTTTGTTGGAATGTGGGTCACTCTCTGCTATGGTAAACTTTGCAACCTTTGATCTTAACTCTTGAGTTTCCCAGCACCACTAGAGTAGCCAGAGCTCCCCTGTGATTTTACAATATCTGGATCTGGTTGTGTAATTGCTCATTTTATCAGACACCAGATTCCAGTACAACTCTACCTGTCATTGCCTAAAAAGTGATAGACTTAGCACCATCTTTTTAAAACCTTCTTATACAATAAATTTCTTGAAATGATCAAATTTTGGTTCACATAATGTTGATAGTAAAACAGAATCAACCTATTGAGCAAACCATTGTGAATATCATATGACTATATATTACATTTAGTGTCATATCCATTGCAATAAATGTTTTCAGTAAAATTCTATTAGAATTCAAATGATGTTCATCAATTTCTATAGAAAGCTAACAAACCTAATTAAAAGAAAATTATCTTTGCTAAAGATTTGTTCTCTAGCAAAAAATGCCTTTTGAATCATTGATAACCTACCAGTGTTTTAATTGTTGAAATTCTGAGTTTTTAGATTTATAGAAGGTTTGATTTCATCACCTGATAATGATGATAGATAACAAATGTGATTTCTATTGTAAACTATGTATGTTGCTTAACAAATGCAAATTTTTAGTGAAAGACCTATCCTTACTTTGCATACCCTTCTTAAGAATGAATGCTGAAATGTCTTGCAAAGCACTGAAATTATTTTAGAGAAATGAAATACAAGAAAAAATATAGAGGTAATAACATATATACATGATAGCTAGAAAAGAAAAAGCAAAATTGAAGTGAGAGAATTCTAGTTGTGTCAGCAAAATGAATGATGGTTGGACTCTCTAGTTTCTCAAAATTATTCAATGGATGAAGAATACCTCAGTCTCACAACTAATCTGTCAAAGGGGAATGAGAAAATGCAGAATTTCTGAATTCTAAATCAGCACTGCATTGAAACTGTATATAAAGTGGATCATATGAAGGAAAAAAGAGAATTATACTTTTGGCATTGTTACTTAAATTAGTGTATTTTGATTTGGTAATTTCTATCTCACTTGTTGAAAGCCAAAATTCTAAAGCTAAAATCACATATAAATATATACATAACAAACATTGTAATACATTCAGTGGTTGAGACATATTATATATTCATGCAATTAACAGAGCTGGATTAAGGCTTCTCAGGGCCCTCCTTTGTGATAAATGCAATTATTGTTGCTATCCACATAATCAGAGAATATGGATATATAAACATGCCATTTCATAAATTAATTTCATATAGCATACATTTGCATTAATCTTCCAAAAAAAATGTAACAACTGTTTTTTATTCATTTTTATTAGAGCACTTTTTCCAGCATTGAAGAATTTTCTATGACTTCATAATAAACAATGGTCAGAAAGATAAATCTAAACAATTATCTTGACTAATGGAAAACACTAAATATTATTTACTCTTTCTTGAACAGAAAAATATTATTATGTTTCATTATTAGCAGTGTTAAGTTAATTTGGCATGTAAATATTTGGAAAACTTGTCAGGAACTACCTGCATTTATGCACTATAAATGACATAACATTATATGAAGAGAAGCCATGTCTTTAAGATTAGATAAATACTGTGAAAACTAAATTGATTCAATAGTCAAGTCAGCCAGATGATCAACTTTCTGATTCTGCAATTGAAATATCTCTTAGTAATGCTATTTTATACACAACTCTAAATTTGGAACTTTGATTATAGCTTTTTTCAGCCCTTACCTATTTAATAAATATAAAATAACAAAAATACTTCCAATGCTAACTTGTGCTTTTTCTGAAAATACATGACAATTCTCATTTTTATATCACCATGTTTTTGCTTCTTTATTGAACAAATAGCTGTGATCACTTAATAGTATATTGGTTTTCTTCTCAATCTTCAAATTTTGTTCTTACTGAATTTATTAAGCAGACACAAAAATGCACATTTTTAAATGCATATGTGTTTATTGAAAAGATTTGCTTGTTGCAATATATTGAATAAGTAAGGAATTGAAAGAAATCCTGCTCCTAAATTCTCATTGTAGAATGTAGTGCCTATGAATTATTTTCTTTGAATTTTGCCAATGATGAACATATCTCTTTTAGTTCTCATGTAAATGTGCATTTGCATGATATTAAGTAGAGCATCACATACTAGATAATGACTGCTTTTCAGCAGTTGCTTTCTTGTTGTTGCAAATAGCTCCCATCTATATGTAGATGATGAAAGATAGTGTAAAATTTTGAATCAAATGAAAAAAATAATGCAGCAGCTAAACAGCATTTGCACAAAATAGGTCCACAAAATTAAAAGAATGTGTAGAACAGGGAACAAATTTGGCAGTAGAATTCAATTTTTTTAATTCTCACTTGAACACCACTATACTTTCCTGACATATTTCAGACATTTCTATAATATTGTAATATGCAGGAAGCAATTGTAGTAATGTGTGTATGTAAAGCTTCTACCATCAGCTTGTATTGCTCTGTCATAAATAATATTTTTAATATACTTTAAAGATTTTTATAACCAGGTCACCAATGGTGATAATACTATAGAGTTTTGCTGTTCTAACTTCTAATTCAGTACAATTGAATAGATGAATAAAATATATATTGTAGAGGATAAATATGAAACACTTGGCAATGTTCCCCAAGTGAGATAAATGATGTGCCTTGGCTCAGTTAACCCATGCATTAATACAGCACAGTTAATTAACAATATTTGCAAAATTAAGCAGTTATTGAATATAACTCAATGAGGATAGTTAAATATAGCAAAAAGCAACTATCACAACAAAGATAACATTTCACCACTGTTTTTACACAATTCCTCATCAAATATACAAATGAATAGTTGTTGCTAAGAATTTCTAAAGCATTTCAAAGGCTGTAAAAATGATGCAATCAAATGTAGCTAAGTTAAACTACAGAACAATTATTTCAAATTGATAGACTTCAAAAGCAGCATAAATAGTAAATGAGAAGTTTATTGTGTAATGAGCTAGATAATAAATTAGGAGACAAATAAGGTAGCACTGTTTAATCAAGGTCCAAACTTCTCTCTTTTTAGATAGCACTTTGGGTGGAAGCCATACAAATTGGTCATTCTGGATGATTTCTTTCTAAACAGTTACTTGTTACATGGATGAATTACTGATGTTTCTCTATATATTAATTATTGCTAGAATCAGGGTTGCTACAATATGGTCACTTTTGTAACCTTCTGCTGTGACAATGAGTTCCTTAGTGCTGGTATAGTTCCCAGCCCCTGATTCTACATGGTGACCCTGATGTGATCCTGAACTGTCACCCCAATGTTCTTAACCTGTTTGTCTTGGTTCTATTTGTGTTTAGTCAGCTGGGATAGTTTTTTCCCCTGACCACTAATTCTTTTTTGTCTCTGTGCTGTTCTATGTTGGATTTATTACCAAGTACTACTTTGCTTATACTGCTTTGGTGTTGCTGCTGTTCTGTTAACTATTTATGTTGGTTAGTTGGGAGTGCTCCCAAATGTTGATGGATTTTTCTTAGAAGTGTTATTTCCTTACTTATTCTGTAATGGATTCTATTCATACTGTTGTTTGTTCTCCTTATTTTGGTACACCTGTGCAGAGTATCCCTTGTGCAAGTGTTGGTAGCCTGAATGCTACCCCTTGTACTGTTGGATCATTAGTTAACTTGTCCTACCTAATTCTCCTAGTCAGATTTCTCCTGTGAATCACCATCAAGTCCTTAATAATTGTAATGCTCAACCTATTCCTATTTGTCCCTCTGGCAAACCAACACCACACTTTGATGCAGAGAAAATGGAAATTTAGCACCTCAAGGAGTTGCTGTCCCAACAAGTAGCAATGTGAATGGCAAGCAAGATTCGTATCAAATTGTTGCCAGCTGAGATATATACCCAGCATGTTGAGCATCAAGGGATGGAAAAGCAGATGCTGGAAGTGATCATGTTGTTAGAACTCCGAATTAATGAGCTTATTCCTGCATTCAAGACAACTGTCTGCAAGGAGCCCTCCTCTCCTAGTTCTGCTAAGTATGTTACTCACACTGTCTTGGAAGAGCTCTTAGATGATTTCAGTGAAAAACTAACTAATCAATTTGCTCAAATGCTATCTTCCCAATGAGAGTATCAACTGCCACACTCTGAAAATTTTGTGACAGAAATCCCTCAGTCTGCCTCATTTTCTACATCCCTTGTGAACAGTAGTCCTAACTTTACACAATCATCTATGACTCACATGTGAAAATTATCTACTTTGGCTACACTAACTCATCCTCAAGTGCCCTTTCAAATTTCAGTGGCTCCTGTTAATACTACAGTGGTGCCTACTGCTTATGAACATGTTGCTGATGGAAGTCCTCATCTTGGTATACCTATTGGGTCTGTGATGAGTAGCCACCATTGTTTACCAAGTTGATCCTTCCCATAGAATCTAGTGGGGACAAGAATATTTTAACAAGCATTATGGGCTCCTGAAATTCACTGGTCAAATTGACAACATATCTCAATCCTTGACAAATGGTTTTTTCTATTCAAATTGACAATGAAGCAATATTGTAATTCAAAAGATGCTACTGTGTTTCAGTTTCTATTGTATCTTCAAGTGTTGGCTTACAACCAATACATGATGTTGGATCATGAAACTAAAACAAATTATCAACTACTTGTGGGTTATTTTGAAGATCACTATCAGGCACGTCAAATCAAGCACCAGTATAAGACTCTGCTGTGTGAAATGTCTTTTAAAAGAGGCAACAATATTTGAAACTACATTACAGAGTAGAACACTTGTTTTGTCTGAGCAACCTATCACCTGAGTATTCCAGACATGATCTTTTTTCCTATATCTGTCACAGTTTTTCACAGTATATTCATAGTTGTCTGTAGTTAAAATGTGATCAAGAAGATGATCTCCACATGATCATATGAAAAGCTATTAGGATTGTTTACTTAATCCATAACTTGAGTCAGATTAACCAAGATGTTACTGGATTGAAGATCAAGAATGAGACTGGTTAGTTTAAATTAAAAGAAAATTTCTCCAAAGCTCCTTCAAAGAAATAGTGTGATCCTTCTGCAGTTTGATGCTATCACTGTGGACAGAAGGGCTATCTACAAACTAGCTGTAGTACTGCCATTCAAATACTGGCTGACAGAGATGGGTTTCTGATTGATGAACCCAAAGAAATCAACAACAGTATCCATGAGCTAGTTGAAACTTTAAACTAGCTGGAGTGCTGTCTCCTGAAAACTGAGCAAAGGACATTCTCATGATCACCAACATGATGAGAAAAAATGTGATTCCTGTGGAAGTTAATGAGAGTTTAGTGCATGCAACAGTAGACACCAGCACCACAGCCTTGATTATTAGCAATGAATGTTGCATGGCATTGTGCATTATTCAAGATGCATTGGATCTTTTAGTCAATCATTTAATCAATGCTTCTGGAAATATGATCTCTCTTAGAGTAAAAGTCAGCAATGTTGAAATGCAAATTAATAAAGAACTGTTTCAAGTGGACTTAGTTGTTGTAGATACTTCCAACCAGCCATTGCCATATGACATCATTTTAGGAAGTGATTTTTTGGCATGTAATGCCTGTGTTATTGATTATGGAAACAATACAATATCAATTAAAGATCATGAAGCAATGCAACTAACACAATCCCTGAAAAGGAAATTTATTTTCAGCTCACTGAGCCTGTGTTACTTGAAGCTAGGCACTGGATAAGAGCTGCTGTGTTCACTGACAGTAACTATACTGGTGATGTTATGATATCTGGACAGAAAAGGAGCCATCATAAGGGAGACAATTTCTCATATGACTTATGTCATGTCCAGCATGGTAAAACTTACATTATGATCTTAAATAGTTCCAAGTTCCCAATCCACTTCAATACATCACAACTGGAAATCATGACAGTACCAGTTCAAATTGAAAATATGAATACCACATGTTTACCCATATTCACAGTTATTCATGATATGGGTGAACCCTCAGCTATCATCAAGATTCCCACTGTTACCAGTAAATCACATCTGCACCTCAATATGGGGGAGTGTCAGTCATTGATGCATTTACTAAGAAAGCAAGAATGACGTTTTTAATTATGGAGTCATCAGTGTGGGGCAAGCAATAAGCAAAGAACATGCCATTGATACAAAGCATGACAAACCAATTTGACTCCTAGTACAGCATGTCTCTGAGAATCTCAAGGAAGAATATGAAATGATCTTGAGTGATATTATTGAAAGTGGCATCATACAAGGGAGCAACAGTCTTTATGCTGCTCCAACCATCTTTATCAAGCAAGGGGAAGAATACTGATTAGGTATTGATTTTTGCAAATTAAATGACATGACAATTAAAGACACTTATCCTCTCCCACAAATCAAGAACTTATTATATGATTCCAGCTGGTATAAGTTTTTCTCATGCCTTGACTTATGCAAGGCTTATTGGCAGGTACCAATGAGGCCATCTGATATTAAAAAAACTGCTTTTACTATGCTGTATGGATTGTACAAGTGGAAGTACATGGCATTTGGCCTATGTAATGCCCTGCCACCTTTCAGCAGTATGTAACCAATGTCCTAAAGAATAATGCCAATGTACTTGAACCTGGCATTTCTGCTTACATCAACAATATTTTAGTAGCTAGCAACACCATCACCAAACATCTGGAGAAATTAAAGCCCACACTCAATCTGCTGCAAAACACTGGGCTAAGGGGGAAAGGAAACAAATGTGCATTAGGGCAGAACAAAGTAACATTTTTGGATCTCAATTAACAGTAACACCAAAGATTTCCTCAGCAAGTTAGAAATGCCAAAGAGTAGAAAGGATGTACAACAACTTATGGATTTTCTTAATTATTAAAAGATGTTCATCCCTGATTTGCAGAGAAAACCAAAAATATTTCACAATTACTAAAAAAGTCAGTTGATTTCAAGTGGACCTGGTCTGAAAAAGAAAACTTGAAACAGATGAAGAAAGAATTAAAGAAGATCCCTATGTTAAACACACCAGACTACACAAAGATTTTATCATCAATTGTGATGCCAGTGTGGTGGCAATTAGCAATGTATTAAGCCAGATCATTGACAGAGTCAAAAGCCCTTTGCAATATTTTAATCACAAATTGCAGATGGCAGAAAGAAACTACAGAGCCACTAAATGCAAAATGCTGGCCATTTAAGTGTCATTGAAAAAATTTCACTAGTTTATACTTGGACGTCCTTTTATCATGCACACTGACAACAGTGCACTAGTGTGGTAAAAAAGTTCTCTGGCAACAAGTCCAACATCATTGATAGGTGGATTGAGTGATTGAACAACTTTTTGTTCACCATCCAACACTGGCCAGGAGAACTGCATCTCAATGCTGATTACTGAAAAGCACTTCCCAGTTATGAGTGCAGTGGCAAGCACAACATTCGAGCAATCACTGGTAGTAGTGGACACACACAACAACATGCTAACATACAAAATAATTTTGGGAGACGACATGGTCATAAAAAACAAGTGTGTATTAATTATGCAGATAGAACCATCAAAGTCAAGGAGGAAGAAATCGAGATCAAAGAAGAACAGGGCAGAGACAAAACAATCACGTTCAAATTACAGGAAGACATACATCTGCAGCCGCATCAATGGAAAATGTATGAGATTGAAACAGAGGAAGCGATCACAGCTGACGTAATGATTTATGAGAATAAAGGAATAAACACAAAAAGAGTGTCAATGCCATCAAGCATATGTGCAGTGAAAAACGGAAAGGGTAAGATTCCAATTCTCAACCCAACAAATCAGAATGTAAACCTAAAGAAATCACACATCAGGATATTTGGAAAATATGTAAAATCAAACATCAGATTGATTTGGAAAGCATTGGAGGACAAAGATGGAGCCAACGACTTGTACGGTCGATTTGAGGACTTACAAGTGGAAGCGCAAAGTACTCCACATGGCCGACTCAAGGGCGAGTGGACGAACACCATCCAAGTCACGAGTACTCCCAAAGGCCGATTCAAGGGCATTGGGATGAAAGCAACCAATGACGAATACAAGATCCCAGACATTGAGAG